>WIXP02000087.1:0-98430 GCA_009739505.2 Apolygus lucorum
ACTGAAGACTTCAAGTAACTGACCTCAAATGATAATTAAATGCTTGCATACGAGTCTGCAACACATTGGGTCATTTTCATGTCAACCCACTACGCAACAAGTTTTTTGACAACACTACGCATCAAAGTTTTCGAGACGATTTTTCAGTTCATGTGCCAAAGCAAAATGTAAGGTTGTTGATTGTTCTCTACGCAACACAGTGAGTCTATTTTATTTATTGGTCGCGTGAGCAAGATTTGCTTAGTTTTCGTGAAGATTTTTCTGTTCATGTGCCAAAGCAAAGACATGAAAATGTCAAAAAGAATATTTTAATTGTGGCGAAATTGATTCGTAACGTAATTATTTATATATACGGGTATTAAATTACTTGATTTGTGGTGAGACTTGCAGGTGTGGTGACAATTAACTAAGTCTACAGAAAATGTGGATTAAGTCAGACTGTATGAATTTCTTCAAACCAAGAGTGGAGAAGAATCCACATCCTTGTATGTAGAAAGTTCAGTCCGAGGATCCACAAGAATGATTGCGTATTACTCTACTCTCTCTGGACGATAACTTGAGCTAGGAAGTAGAAGAAAGGTTGAAGCTGCGCGAAAATGTCCTCAATAATAAAAGAAAGGAACTCAAAGGATCCAATTTTCAAAATAAATAATACATATCTTAAGTATCTTACTATGATGGTATTACATCTTTACTATGGTGGTATCTTACTTGAGTATCTTACTATGAGTATTATTACTATGATGGCAAATTCTGAATATTCATAAGAAGATTTAACAAAAATCATTGTTCAAAAATGGCTAAAATTGGTTTAAATATTTCTTTCAAATGACGTTTATCCACTCATACTGCTCGAATGGAACTTTTAAATGATAAAATTATAATCAAAGAAGCCTCGTGAATTAAAATCTCATCGTGCGGTTTCAGTGAACTAAATCCATGTTAATGAAGAGGTCCTGTTACCTTGATAGTAATAAATCTATTGGAGCGTGCACGAGTTCATTATCTTTATTAATTTACATTTTGTTGGTAGAATCAGCGAGCTGAATGAGCATTATAGAAGAACGAAAAATAAACTATTCATGTTTGGGAATGTGCAGGAGCAGTGCAAATCCAACGTCATGGGCTTCGAGAAGGTTGTCTGAACATACGATACAGAATCGGGACATTTCGATACTTCCTCGGTCGAGTCAAGAAGTGGAGAGTGATTCTTGAAAACTCGAGAGATTGGGAAAGATGAATTTTGATGTAATAGACAAAGTGAAGGCCTAGAGGACTCTTGACAGGTAATTACGTCGCAAAGAAAATTGATGCCCAGGTTATGTTGCCAATTTTGACATTTTCATGTCTTTCATATGGCACATAAAAAAAAAAGTCACGAAATTTGATGCAACGAAATTTGTTGCAACGAAATTTGTTGCGACGAAATTTGTCCCAAGTCGCCAAAATGATGATTATGACCATCAGAAGTGAAGTTGTTAGGTAGGTAGGTACTTTACAGTTTGATATTACCAGATCAGCTGAGTCGAAATTGAGCTCCCAGATCAGCTGAGTCGAAAATCGAGCTCCCAGATCAGCTGAGTCGAAAATTGAGCTCCCAGATCAGCTGAGTCGAAAATCGAGCTCCCAGATCAGCTGAGTCGAAAATCGAGCTCCCAGATCAGCTGAGTCGAAAATTGAGCTCCCAGATCAGCTGAGTCGAAAATCGAGCTCCCAGATCAGCTGAGTCGAAAATCGAGCTCCCAGATCAGCATGAAAATGTTTCAATGTGTTGCAGACTCGTATGCAAGCGTTTTTCTTCTTTCTACATAGATCACTCGTCTGCAAAGCCACCAACCATCCAAAATGAGGGAAAACATCGATCGCATTCCGGTCAGCTAAAATTTGAACGGAGATTAAGCCTTTTTTGCGATTCACACTCGTGTGTTTCTGATTTTATCGTACGTCCAACCCTTAAATTCTCGTAGGGAGCAAACAATTTGTTCTTCAAACCTCCGCGTGGTCTCAAAAAATTCTAAAAATTCTCTAGAATCTCAAATTGAAGGAAAAACAATACCTTTATATAAAATTTTTTTGAGTTAGGGCGTTTTCAAAATTTCAAAATTAATTTTTGAACCTACATCAACCAAAATCTTCGGGGCACAACTAGACCCTAAAAGGAGCCTACATACCAAATTTCATCAAAATCGGTCAATGCTAAGTGGCAAAAGTGCCGCGTATGGCGTACGGCGGACGGACGGCCAAATTTGTATTCGATTTTTTTATTAGATTTTTAGGGTTCGTGGGTGTTATTCCTTTGAAGGTTGGTATGATGGGGCATCAACAGTGGTCGCAAACGATATTTCCTTGAATGACAGATTTCGCATGATCTAATGGTTCTATTCAGCTCACATGAGCTCGACTTAGGGGGTCAGCTGTGACCGAGCGAGCTAGGGCATACACATGTGTCTCTGGAGACGGGACCCGGTTGCAGGGGCCGAGAGTTCGAAGCCCGCCTCTGCGGCATATTTTCCGGGTGAGCCGGTCGCAGTTCCCCCTCGTCCCAACAGGGCGGTGGGGGGAGTCATGAGCGAAATCATCAGAACAAATTCTGATCTTCCCTTAGGAAGACAGCTGATGACGTCCGCGACGCCAGGAATGGCAGTCGGACGAAAATCCAACCTGAAATGGTTGTTTACTTTACTTTATGAGCACGACTTTACTTTCTACCTGAATATTTACTCAATCTTACAAAACTGGCAGAATCGCGTCACTGCGCACGTACTCATGCACCCATTGGTAGGTATGCATGGATATGAGTAGTAAGTGGGGACGTTGAGCACACATTCTTGTTTTTTCGACTTGAAGCTCTGATGTTTTTACTTTCGACTTGAGACTCTGATGTTTTTACTTTTGACTTGAGGCTCTGATGCTTTTTATTTTCTGTTAAATCCTGTTAAAAATACTTTTCTGTTAATTCCTGTTAAAAATACTTTTCTGTTAATTCCTGATAAAAATTTCAACACAAAACATCACAACACATTTTTTAACACAAAACATCAGAACCAGTGACTTTTTCATTTGGTGGGTAAGTTAAAAGAATAACATTTATAATAAAATGAGTACAAGCGAATTATTACAAAAACTTAATTTTGACAGTAGAAATTTCTGTCAAAATTGTGAAAACAACGAGAAATTTATAAAAGAAAACGACATTTTAATTTGCAAAGTATGTTTTTCAGAAGTTATACAAATGACTTATTTTAATAAGATCTTATAATGGCGTAGTATCAAAATACAATTATGACCGTGTTAGTCACTTTAAAAAATGTATTCAAAAGTATCAAGGAAAGCAAAATACTTTTATAAACCCACTATTTATTCAGACCTCGAACGCTTATTGATATTTCATGGAATAATTAAAGACGATCGAGAAAATAAATCGCGGCGCGAAAATTTTTAACGTAAAAAAATCTCATATTATACATTTCTTAAAGGAACTCGGATATACTAAACATTATGACGATTATGTTCTGATACACGCTAATTTAACTGGTCAAAAATTAAACGACATAAGTCATCTGGAAACATTCTAGTCAACGATTTTGAAAAATTTTCTGAAAAATATTCGTCTATATTTACAAACTCTGAAAGAAAAAATTTTATAAATACAAAGTTTATTTTATACAGACTGTTATTGAGACACACCATAAATTCGTCGAAGGAGATTTTCTTACAGTAAAATCTCTTGATCGTAAAAATGAAACAGACAGAATTTGTAAAACTATATTCGACTCTTTAGGGTGGGAATATAAAACTAAGTAATTTTTTAATGAACTGTGTTCATTAAAAATAAAATCTCCTTCCTCAAGCATTCTTATGAAAATAACCCTCAAAAGTCTTTTTCAGTTTGGCTTTATCCTCATTATAAAGCAATTTTCTAAGTTGATGTTCAGTGGCATTTTTAGGAACCTTAATCTTTTTTTCTTTAAGGAATGTCTTTACTTCCTCCTTTGTACGGAGTGGTGGTTTACCATCGACACCTAATAAACGTTCTCTGTACAACCGTTTACAAAATCTATACTCGTTCAATTCACGTAAAATTTCATCTAGTGCGTCAAGGTTTTTATCATAAAATTTAAATTCGGGTGTCTTTACCAACTCCCAGAAACCTCCATGTTTTTCACATAAATTTATTGCTTCGTCTCTTAAACTCATGTCTCTTTATTTATTATAGAAAATATATTTTTTTCCCGGGGACCACTTTAGAACCGCAAACGCAATCTACCGATTGCTCGACGAATCTACATGAATCAGTTGCATAACCCATCGCCGATATGACTCAAGGACGGGAGGCGTTCGTGAGGATATTATTCAGTTATCTTTTGTGACCCGCTCTGCACACGACGTCCTAAAAGATTATTTGTGATTAGCTATTGTTGAAGACTTTTATTTGAACTTCAGAGTTACAAAACGCAGTGAGTGTATAGTGACTTTATTGAGGAAGTGGAAAGTTGTGAAAGTAAGAAAGTTGCAAGAACTTTAATAACAGATGGAAACATTCAAGTGTAGCTGCTAGTAAGAGTATCAATTAATAATGGATTATTCATACTTCCAAGTACAGTTCTACGAGTGGAATCCATGTTAAAGATTCCAGAAGCATTTTGGGAAGCACGATTGAAATGCATCTGAATCAGAAGACCGTGTTCTCCCACCCAATCCGCTCCTACAGGAACGCCTTATCTGTTTATCTCAAAAGCGACCCGAGGACCGCGGGATGATGTGACGTGATTCTCCCCTCCAAAAGCGGTCCTGCAGGACCGCGAGATTGTAAACGGACTCATTGAATCTAATAAATACAAAAAAAAAGGACCGTGGGACGATGTGACGTGATTCCCCCCCACCCAAAGCGGTCCTGCAGGACCGCTTTTGCATTCAGATAAAGGCGGAGGAGCGCCTCGATCTACAGAAGCGGACCGCATTCGTTTCTATTCTTTTATGAAAACTACTCGATGTAAAATAAAATATTTATTATCGTTTATTTTTCTTCCCTACTTCTCCATTGTTCCCGGCTTTTATTTCGTATGAAAGTATTTAGTCTGTATGTCTTACTTTATTTTAATTTTAGAGTTTTTACCGCAAATTCGACTTACATTGTGTTTTTATAGGGAATCCCTATAAAAACAAAACTTAAAATCTATATTTTATTTTCTTTTAACTAACCATCTTGTTAAAATTCATCTCGAATTATATTCTTCAACGGATTGTAGTTCAGAGTAACTTCTGAAACCAAAATTACGTAAGCAAAAGTGTTTTCTGGTACATTATTTTCAAAATCTGCTCGTAAAATTATATTACTTTTTTGCCCAGATATGGACTGTGGTTGTCTAGTCATATTCACACTGAATATTGGATAGTGCTCTTTGAAGAACTGAGGCTCATGATATGGAAGGGATGAGTCTTGGCATACTATTCTTTTGAAATCTGTGTACATGGTGTAAGCTAAACTAAAATCCCCTGAACTCCAATCTAAATTCAAATGTTCTTCAGGATAACTTTTTCCTGCTACTTCAAAACTAATATTTTTAACATTCACATGATCAAATTTGGAATTATTTTTCTTTTGATCATTTTTTCTGGCTGTTTGGAAGACTACAAATCCCCAGATCGGATTCTGTACATTTCTATAAATATTGGTAATATTGAAATTTAAGGTTTTCCCAGTGACTTTCTGTTCAATACATTGCAATTTTTAAAGTGAAACAATAAGGAGCGGTACTAAGTTCAGCAATTAATTTAGCTTTGGATTCACCTGCATATTCAATTATTGGGACTCGCAGGTAGAAAGTTTTAATTTCCACTTTTCCCTCCACACCTTCAGGAGAAGTATTATCTTTCTTGTAACGAAAGAGTACATCATCGTCAGAATTTCTAATGAATGTAATTTCAAATCCTCCCTTGTAAATTGGAGTGATATCACTGAAGAACCCAAGGCCTAAATCACTCAAGTTACCATTCGCACTGAAATCTCCACCACCAATCATTTTAGTATTGAAACCAGAATTCATTAATTTACCATTATAGTTTGCTGGTCCTGAGAAAGAAGCTATGCCCACCACCGTACTAGCAATACCTGGTTCTTCAATTTCATCAATAACCGTATTGTGTTTTTTTATTTCAATTTTGGAAAAAAGATGTGCTACAAAATTGTCTACCATCATTACTGAATCATTGGTTCCATATGTTTTTTGTGGCATCTTTAGGAATGTATTTTCCAGCAATGTAATATTGAATATTGCTGCTAAGAAACTCATCATCTAGAAGCAATTTGAAAACCGTTCTTTTGTTCTCAGAGTTCAATTCCAAATTAGATTCAGGATTAAAGTTTTGATACTGAAGCCTTGTGATTTCAGAATCGTATTTCGAGTAGATTGATTTAATTTGATTCATACTTATTTATTATAGGAAAAAAAGTTTTTTTTTATAGAATCGAAATTCTATAAAAATATCAAGATAGTGGAATAATTTTTATAGGGAATCCCTATAAAAAACTGACTTAAAATCTATTTAAAGACAATAAGTGGCCCACCGAATATTAAAATCCAGTTCTAAAACTTCCCCATGTTTCAAAAGTGATAGTTTGATAGGATCCACACTTTTAATTTCTTTCTTATTTTTATTATATTCATTTAGAATAGCACTTTTCATATTTATATAATTTTTTATTTCTTGTTCAATATCATTGAACTCTTCATCAGATATTTTACCGTCTTTAATTGCTTTTGTGAACTTTTCTTCAATCGAATTTAATTTAGCTTTTGCCAAAAGTGCGATTTCAGAGTGTTTAGTAATTTTTTTATTGAAAATCCGCTTGAAGTCCTTAATATTGTCGATAAGGTTGTCAATCCTGCAGAAATTGGAACACTGAATGGGATTATTATTGGTAATGCTATAGAAGCACCAACCAGTCCGAGTTCTGAGAGGGCGAATAAAAATTCAGTACCGTAAAGAGTACTTGATAGTTTTCCATATTTTTTTCTCAAACCATTTCTCATTTTCTCTTCATCTTCTAAAAATTTAAATTGATTGATAATTCGATTGATTCTATAATTGGTCTCATTAAACTCGGAAAAATTTTTTTGGATATAATCTAGGATGAGTTATTGGAGTAAATTCTTCAGGGGCTGAAGGTGATTCATTATTTGTGTACATCATTTTATTATAGGAAAAAAAGTTTTTTATAGAATCGAAATTCTATAAAAATATCAAGACTATAAAATTTAATAAAAGAAATTAAGATTTTTCTTCAATGTTCTCATGCTATTTTCAAAATCGTGTCCTTCTGATAGCTTTTTCAAAATTAATAAACATAAATGTCCACAGATAGGTGGATCATATTGGTTTTGGATTTGCTCCTCGTTATAAATAAATTTTCCGAACCTAAATATTGAACAAGTTCTCTTGGTGGTGGTGCATTACCATACGAATCAAAATAATATTTTAAGTCGTTATTTTTATAAAATGCAGTCCAGTGGCTTCCAACCTCATCAGAATTTTCTAGATTTATAATTCCACATTCCGTGTGGTTCACTTTCTCTGGTAAATCATCCTTCATGAAAACTCCTTTGAAATTTTTAATTTTCATTTCTTTCGATAATCTTTCAATATCAAAATTGGTAAGAGGCTGGAAGCTATTTAGTTTTTTGATTTGTTAGGTTTCTTTTTTGATTTGGTAGGTTTTTTCTTTTTCAATCCAGAGCCGATACTTAGACTTTTTGCATGTTGTGCTAATCTCTCCATTTCCAAGTTATGGCGTTTGATTTCTGCTTCTTCAGCAGATTTATGCTTAGAATCAATAACGCTGGAAGCTACTGCAGCTCCACCACCCAATAATGCCCCAAGAGCACCAATTCCTGCAAAAACTAAGGGTAAAAAGCCGCCTGAATGATTTATTTGCAACTGATCATAATTCATTTCCAATTCCAACCCTTTTTTGTTTTTGATACATTTATCTATCTTTTTTTTCTGAGTTTCATTTAACAGGATTTTATGATTTCCTTTTCCACTAATATCTGCAAAAGCCAGTCGTACTTTTACTGGAACACGTTTTTTATAAGCAGATCTTATTTTTTTCATTTGTATTTCTGACAAATTATTTGATGTGTAATCATTTTATTATAGGGAAAAAGTTTTTTTTTATAGAATCGAAATTCTATAAAAAAACATCATAATACCTTAATTTAGACCCGGTAATTTACCGGGTCTAATTAGTATACACCCATCCCAAAGAACCGTTTGGTTTTCATACCAGTTTTTACAGCAAAAGCTCCCAATTTTTCACCGATATTTGTTGAACTTTTCATAATTTTATCAGCTTCTATTTCTAGTTGTTTATCAGCAAGATGCCTATCACTTGTTTTTTCATGATCCCTATAAAAAATGTCGTGTTGTTTACAAGCTTTATCAAGACTATTTATACCTTCATCACCTCTATTTAATCTCTTATCCAATTTAGTAAATGGTCCACAATATTGATAACCACCTGGGAGATGCATTTCTGGAATAACAGGCCCAAGTTTATTAAGAATAGTATTGAAAATACCAGAACCGTTTTTTATCATATTTTTGGGTAAATTATTAATAATTTTAATCAAGTATTCAGTTCCCTTGGGATTATCAATATCTTTCTCCAGTTGATCTTTAATGAAATTATAATTCCCAATTTTTCATTGTGAAAATTATTATTTCCTGCCTGCTCTTGCGCATACAAATAGTACAGTCTTTGTTGAAGTTGATTCAAATTATCTATATATTTAAATTCTACAGGATTTTCAGTATATTTAATCAACCCAGTACCAGTCTTTTTCTTTTTACTATACTCCCAGATAGGTTTTATGATTTCTTTCCATTTTTTACTAACACTTGATTTTGGCTGTTTAGATTCGGGATTATTATTTTGAAACATGCTATTTGTTTGAATGAGAATTTTTGCATAAGCGTTAAAGTCTTCATTAGTGTATTCATCTTTGGATGGAATATCAGAAGCTATGGGTTTTGTTAAGAGCTTCCATAAGCCTTCAGTACCGGAATATTTCATTTTTTCTATTTCAATATCATTTCCATTTACCCGTATCTGCTTATTTCCAATAAAGATATGATTTCTTAAAGGGTATATTCCAAATTGTCTATCAGGATGAAGAATATATAATTCTGCAATTGGTCCAATACCTAAAGGGCCTACAGAAGAGCTTGGTAATTCAACACTTTTTTGTAATATTAATTCCATTTCATCATCACTTGAAAAGCTTTGATTTAATGTATCTTCAGTATCATTACCTTGAACCTCGCCATCAACATCTTCATGAAAAGAAACTTTTTAGGTGAGCTGATAGCCAAGGGATTAAATGCTTTTATTGCAGGAAGGAGTTCTAATTTTCTGCCAAGATCTTCATCAGTTTGTTTTACTGCTTTTTCTACCTTATCTAATCGTGAAGTTATAGGTTCATAAGCCTTTTCTTTTGTTTCCTTATCAGATGCTTGGTTATCCCTTTCTTGTTTCGCTAATTTTGTAAATATTTTTTAAGTTTGATCGTTTTATCAGCTTCAGCTACGCTCATGGGTTTACGTTTTTGGTTTTGTGAAATATTTGTTCATCTTTTTCAGGAGGTTGATCAATCTTTTTGATTTCTCTAAGTTTGGCTTCTTTTTCCTTCATAATTTCATGTTGCGCTTCTTTGAATTTCTTTCTAAGCGCTTGTTCTAAAGTAATTTTTGTTGTCATGTTTTTATTATAGAAAAAAAGTTTTTTAAAATCGGTCAAACGCTCAATCGCTTAAACGCTCAATCGCTTAAACGCTTTAGGAACGTTATTTTTGCGTTTTAAGCGTTTCCCAATGCGATTTTTTTGAAGTTATCCATGTAGCGTTTGACAAATTTCTTTAGGTAACGTCCGTTACTGTGTTTCTTTGTTAGGTCAATCGTTAGAAAACCAAAGTCCTCATCCCAACAAGAATAGCATAATTCTTTGAATCGATCATAACTGAAATCAGTTCCCACATATTCATCATAAATATCTCGCATGTATCTTGGTCCTTGTCTAAATACACATAAAAAATTAATATTGTTTCTAATGAGTTGTTTATCAACTTTTGACCATGATTGTGTCAAGTAAACGCACGAGATTTTCTTATGACGTCCTCTCACAAAATAATCTTTGATTTCTCTCTGATGTTGAATGTTTACACAATCATCAAAAATAATAAGACTTTTTTCTTCACATGCGTCCAGGGTTATAAGTTCGTCACAATTACTGAAAAACTGCGCTATTTCCACACCGTCTTTTACAGAAATTTTTTCATAATTGCTTCTCAAAATCTCATATGCATTCTGCTCCAGAGATTTTGAAAAAATATATAGATGATTAAAGGGGATTCCCCATGGTTTTGTGATGAGATTATAGAGAAGTGTTGTTTTCCCGCAACCAGAAGTTCCTACTATTAATGCTCTTAAAGGTAATGGTAAAATTCCTTTTCTAGCCTTATTTTTATCAGACGGAATTGGTTCAATCTCGTATTTACTCATATTTATTATACGAAAAACTTTTTTCCCTATAATAAAACAATGACTCTAATAAAGATTTCTGATAAGCACCAAGATCTAAAAATAACTTTTGCTCAAAAATTGTTCTAAATCCCGATAAAAATTATAAACTTGGAATAGTAAAGTTATTATTTACTTCACCTTCTCTTTCATTTCAAGTGAAAGACGTATTGATATCATTAAAAATGTTTATTATAGATGGATGGTATCATAATGAGTATGCGTTAGAAGGCACATTTACTGTTGAGACGTTTAGAAGAGAATTATATTTAAAAATAAAAAGTTATATAACTGAACTCATGAAGAAATTTGAGGAGAATAAAACACTTTATAAATCACAAATTGACACATTAAAAAAATAAACCTGAAAGTTTGGTTTTTAAAGTAGACTACACTACAAATCGTAATAGATTTTTTCTTAAATCTCCCGTTGTAATTGGATTTATACGTTTTGGAAATTTCAGTGAACTATTTGATTTTACACAATGTAAAGAACCTGGGGATTATTTTGACGTTAATAAGGACTACTATTCTGAAGACAACCCAAAGTTAATCAAACCTATTTCGTTAATTGAATGGCATTGTAATATTATTGATTATAGTTTTGCTAATCATGATGAGCATTCCCATCTTCATAGCGAACATGAATTACTGCATGTATCTTTGATAGAGAAACAGATTCTCCCCAATACTATTTATATGGAAACAAATAAAAATTCTTTACAGCCCTATACGAGAAGGAATGAGAGATATTAAGAGATTAAACTATCATGTAGAAATGAAAATGGAGATGAGCTGCAATTTGAAAATGTTACAGTTTATTTGCATTTGATTGAAGAGTGAGGAGCTTCTTTTTTATGAGATATTTCTCATAAAATCTTTTTTACCTATAATAAAATGGATAATGATTTAACTGAACCTATTTACTGTCATAAATGTAAAAAGAAAACTAATAATGTTGATGCTGAAAGAGTGCAAACTATCAACGGGAGATGGAGAGTGGCTGCAAAATGTACAACATGTAAAACTAATAAGAGTAAGTTTATCACTTCCCCCGAGAGAGAAAATTCTGAAGAACCAACTGTAGTAGAAGATCTGAATGTTGATGAAAAATTATCTCTCGCTAAAGAATTACATAAGCCAATAAGAAATAAATTTCAAAAAAGGACAATATTTACTAAAGGTATTGATGATTTGTGGGCTGCTGATTTGATAATCATGAAAAATTATGAAAAGAGAATGATGGATACGGTTATATGCTTAATGTTATCGATACATTTTCAAAATTTGCATGGACCTTACCCTTGAAGAAAAAGGATGGAAAAGCGTAACAAAAGCTTTTGAGAAAATCATAGAAAAGGCCAAATCACAAAATCATAATGCTCCGAATTTACTACATACCGATAAAGGATTGGAATTCGAAAATAAAACGTTTAAAGAATTTCTGAAAAGCCACCAAATAAAAATGTATCATACACAGAATGAAGAAAAATCGGCAATCATAGAAAGATTTAATCGTACATTGAATGGAAAAATGAAATTCTTTTCGAAGTTGAGAATAATAAAAAATGGATCGATTTTCTACAGGATTTGGTTCATGAATACAATTTTAAAGATTTCCACCCAATCCGCTCCTACAGGAACGCCTTATCTGTTTATCTCAAAAGCGACCCTCGAGGACCGCGGGATGATGTGACGTGATTCTCCCCTCCAAAAGCGGTCCTGCAGGACCGCGAGATTGTAAACGGACTCATTGAATCTAATAAATACAAAAAAAAAAGGACCGTGGGACGATGTGACGTGATTCTCCCCCACCCAAGCGGTCCTGCAGGACCGCTTTTGCATTCAGATAAACAGGCGGAGGAGCGCCTCGATCTACAGAAGCGGACCGCATTCGTTTCTATTCTTTTATGAAAACTACTCGATGTAAAATAAAATATTTATTATCGTTTATTTTTCTTCCCTACTTCTCCATTGTTCCCGGCTTTTATTTCGTATGAAATTTTAGAGCCGCCATTCAGATCTGAGGCGGCTTTAATTTTAGAGTTTTTACCGCAAATTCGACTTACATTGTGTTTTTATAGGGAATCCCTATAAAAACAAACTTAAAATCTATATTTTTATTTCTTTTAACTAACCATCTTGTTAAAATTCATCTCGAATTATATTCTTCAACGGATTGTAGTTCAGAGTAACTTCTGAAACCAAAATTACGTAAGCAAAAGTGTTTTCTGGTACATTATTTTCAAAATCTGCTCGTAAAATTATATTACTTTTTTGCCCAGATATGGACTGTGGTTGTCTAGTCATATTCACACTGAATATTGGATAGTGCTCTTTGAAGAACTGAGGCTCATGATATGGAAGGGATGAGTCTTGGCATACTATTCTTTTGAAATCTGTGTACATGGTGTAAGCTAAACTAAAATCCCCTGAACTCCAATCTAAATTCAAATGTTCTTCAGGATAACTTTTTCCTGCTACTTCAAAACTAATATTTTTAACATTCACATGATCAAATTTGGAATTATTTTCTTTTGATCATTTTTTCTGGCTGTTTGGAAGACTACAAATCCCCAGATCGGATTCTGTACATTTCTATAATATTGGTAATATTGAAATTTAAGGTTTTCCCAGTGACTTTCTGTTCAATACATTGCAATTTTTTAAAGTGAAACAAATAAGGAGCGGTACTAAGTTCAGCAATTAATTTAGCTTTGGATTCACCTGCATATTCAATTATTGGGACTCGCAGGTAGAAAGTTTTAATTTCCACTTTTCCCTCCACACCTTCAGAGAAGTATTATCTTTCTTGTAACGAAAGAGTACATCATCGTCAGAATTTCTAATGAATGTATTTCAAATCCTCCCTTGTAAATTGGAGTGATATCACTGAAGAACCCAAGGCCTAAATCACTCAAGTTACCATTCGCACTGAAATCTCCACCACCAATCATTTTAGTATTGAAACCAGAATTCATTAATTTACCATTATAGTTTGCTGGTCCTGAGAAAGAGCTATGCCCACCACCGTACTAGCAATACCTGGTTCTTCAATTTCATCAATAACCGTATTGTGTTTTTTTTATTTCAATTTGGAAAAAAGATGTGCTACAAAATTGTCTACCATCATTACTGAATCATTGGTTCCATATGTTTTTGTGGCATCTTTAGGAATGTATTTTCCAGCAATGTAATATTGAATATTGCTGCTAAGAAACTCATCATCTAGAAGCAATTTGAAAACCGTTCTTTTGTTCTCAGAGTTCAATCCAAATTAGATTCAGGATTAAAGTTTTGATACTGAAGCCTTGTGATTTCAGAATCGTATTTCGAGTAGATTGATTTAATTTGATTCATACTTATTTATTATAGGAAAAAAAGTTTTTTTTTATAGAATCGAAATTCTATAAAAATATCAAGATAGTGGAATAATTTTTATAGGGAATCCCTATAAAAAACTGACTTAAATCTATTTAAAGACAATAAGTGGCCCACCGAATATTAAAATCCAGTTCTAAAAACTTCCCCATGTTTCAAAAGTGATAGTTTGATAGGATCCACACTTTTAATTTCTTTCTTATTTTTATTATTTCATTTAGAATAGCACTTTTCATATTTATATAATTTTTTATTTCTTGTTCAATATCATTGAACTCTTCATCAGATATTTTACCGTCTTTAATTGCTTTTGTGAACTTTTCTTCAATCGAATTTAATTTAGCTTTTGCCAAAAGTGCGATTTCAGAGTGTTTAGTAATTTTTTTTATTGAAAAATCCGCTTGAAGTCCTTAATATTGTCGATAAGGTTGTCAATCCTGCAGAAATTGGAACACTGAATGGGATTATTATTGGTAATGCTATAGAAGCACCAACCAGTCCGAGTTCTGAGAGGGCGAATAAAAATTCAGTACCGTAAAGAGTACTTGATAGTTTTCCATATTTTTTTCTCAAACCATTTCTCATTTTCTCTTCATCTTCTAAAAATTTAAATTGATTGATAATTCGATTGATTCTATAATTGGTCTCATTAAACTCGGGAAATTATTTTTTGATATAATCTAGGATGAGTTATTGGAGTAAATTCTTCAGGGGCTGAAGGTGATTCATTATTTGTGTACATCATTTTATTATAGGAAAAAATTTTTTTATAGAATCGAAATTCTATAAAATATCAAGACTATAAAATTAATAAAAAAATTAAGATTTTTCTTCAATGTTCTCATGCTATTTTCAAAACGTGTCCTTCTGATAGCTTTTTCAAAATTAATAAACATAAATGTCCACAGATAGGTGGATCATATTGGTTTTGGATTTGCTCCTCGTTATAAAATAATTTTCCGAACCTAAATATTGAACAAGTTCTCTTGGTGGTGGTGCATTACCATACGAATCAAATAATATTTTAAGTCGTTATTTTTATAAAATGCAGTCCAGTGGCTTCCAACCTCATCAGAATTTTCTAGATTTATAATTCCACATTCCGTGTGGTTCACTTTCTCTGGTAAATCATCCTTCATGAAACTCCTTTGAAATTTTTAATTTTCATTTCTTTCGATAATCTTTCAATATCAAATTGGTAAGAGGCTGGAAGCTATTTAGTTTTTGATTTGTTAGGTTTCTTTTTTGATTTGGTAGGTTTTTTCTTTTTCAATCCAGAGCCGATACTTAGACTTTTTGCATGTTGTGCTAATCTCTCCATTTCCAAGTTATGGCGTTTGATTTCTGCTTCTTCAGCAGATTTATGCTTAGAATCAATAACGCTGGAAGCTACTGCAGCTCCACCACCCAATAATGCCCCAAGAGCACCAATTCCTGCAAAAACTAAGGGTAAAAAGCCGCCTGAATGATTTATTTGCAACTGATCATAATTCATTTCCAATTCCAACCCTTTTTTGTTTTTGATACATTTATCTATCTTTTTTTTCTGAGTTTCATTTAACAGGATTTTATGATTTCCTTTTCCACTAATATCTGCAAAAGCCAGTCGTACTTTTACTGGAACACGTTTTTTATAAGCAGATCTTATTTTTTTCATTTGTATTTCTGACAAATTTATTTGATGTGTAATCATTTTATTATAGGGAAAAAAGTTTTTTTTATAGAATCGAAATTCTATAAAAAAACAATCATATACCTTAATTTAGACCCGGTAATTTACCGGGTCTAATTAGTATACACCATCCCAAAGAACCGTTTGGTTTTCATACCATTTTTACAGCAAAAGCTCCCAATTTTTCACCGATATTTGTTGAACTTTTCATAATTTTTACAGCTTCTATTTCTAGTTGTTTATCAGCAAGATGCCTATCACTTGTTTTTTCATGATCCCTATAAAAAATGTCGTGTTGTTTACAAGCTTTATCAAGACTATTTATACCTTCATCACCTCTATTTAATCTCTTATCCAATTTAGTAAATGGTCCACAATATTGATAACCACCTGGGAGATGCATTTCTGGAATAACAGCCCAAGTTTATTAAGAATAGTATTGAAAATACCAGAACCGTTTTTTAATCATATTTTTGGGTAAATTATTAATAATTTTAATCAAGTATTCAGTTCCCTTGGGATTATCAATATCTTTCTCCCTTGATCTTTAATGAAATTTATAATTCCCAATTTTTCATTGTGAAAATTATTATTTCCTGCCTGCTCTTGCGCATACAAATAGTACAGTCTTTGTTGAAGTTGATTCAAATTATCTATATATTTAAATTCTACAGGATTTTCAGTATATTTAATCAACCCAGTACCAGTCTTTTTCTTTTTACTATACTCCCAGATAGGTTTTATGATTTCTTTCCATTTTTACTAACACTTGATTTTGCTGTTTAGATTCGGGATTATTATTTTGAAACATGCTATTTGTTTGAATGAGGATTTTTGCATAAGCGTTAAAGTCTTCATTAGTGTATTCATCTTTGGATGGAATATCAAGCTATGGGTTTTGTTAAGAGCTTCCATAAGCCTTCAGTACCGGAATATTTCATTTTTTCTATTTCAATATCATTTCCATTTACCCGTATCTGCTTATTTCCAATAAAGATATGATTTCTTAAAGGGTATATTCCAAATTGTCTATCAGGATGAAGAAGATATAATTCTGCAATTGGTCCAATACCTAAAGGGCCTACAGAAGAGCTTGGTAATTCAACACTTTTTTGTAATATTAATTCCATTTCATCATCACTTGAAAGCTTTGATTTATGTATCTTCAGTATCATTACCTTGAACCTCGCCATCAACATCTTCATGAAAAGAAACTTTTTTAGGTGAGCTGATAGCCAAGGGATTAAATGCTTTTATTGCAGGAAGGAGTTCTAATTTTCTGCCAAGATCTTCATCAGTTTGTTTTACTGCTTTTTCTACCTTATCTAATCGTGAAGTTATAGGTTCATAAGCCTTTTCTTTTGTTTCCTTATCAGATGCTTGGTTTATCCCTTTCTTGTTTCGCTAATTTTTGTAAATATTTTTTAAGTTTGATCGTTTTATCAGCTTCAGCTACGCTCATGGGTTTACGTTTTGGTTTTGTGAAATATTTGTTCATCTTTTTCAGGAGGTTGATCAATCTTTTGATTTCTCTAAGTTTGGCTTCTTTTTCCTTCATAATTTCATGTTGCGCTTCTTTGAATTTCTTTCTAAGCGCTTGTTCTAAAGTAATTTTTGTTGTCATGTTTTTATTATAGAAAAAAGTTTTTTTAAAATCGGTCAACGCTCAATCGCTTAAACGCTCAATCGCTTAAACGCTTTAGGAACGTTATTTTTGCGTTTTTAAGCGTTTTCCCAATGCGATTTTTTTGAAGTTATCCATGTAGCGTTGACCAAATTTCTTTAGGTAACGTCCGTTACTGTGTTTCTTTGTTAGGTCAATCGTTAGAAAACCAAAGTCCTCATCCCAACAAGAATAGCATAATTCTTTGAATCGATCATAAGTGAAATCAGTTCCCACATATTCATCATAAATATCTCGCATGTATCTTGGTCCTTGTCTAAATACACATAAAAAATTAATATTGTTTCTAATGAGTTGTTTATCAACTTTTGACCATGATTGTGTCAAGTAAACGCACGAGATTTTCTTATGACGTCCTCTCACAAAATAATCTTTGATTTCTCTCTGATGTTGAATGTTTACACAATCATCAAAAATAATAAGACTTTTTTCTTCACATGCGTCCAGGGTTATAAGTTCGTCACAATTACTGAAAAACTGCGCTATTTCCACACCGTCTTTTACAGAAATTTTTCATAATTGCTTCTCAAAATCTCATATGCATTCTGCTCCAGAGATTTTGAAAAAATATATAGATGATTAAAGGGGATTCCCCATGGTTTTGTGATGAGATTATAGAGAAGTGTTGTTTTCCCGCACCAGAAGTTCCTACTATTAATGCTCTTAAGGTAATGGTAAAATTCCTTTTCTAGCCTTATTTTTATCAGACGGAATTGGTTCAATCTCGTATTTACTCATATTTATTATACGAAAAACTTTTTTCCCTATAATAAACAATGACTCTAATAAAGATTTCTGATAAGCACCAATCGAATCTAAAAATAACTTTGCTCAAAAAATTGTTCTAAATCCCGATAAAAATTATAAACTTGGAATGTAAAGTTATTATTTTACTTCACCTTCTCTTTCATTTCAAGTGAAAGACGTTTGATATCATTAAAAATGTTTATTATAGATGGATGGTATCATAATGAGTATGCGTTAGAAGGCACATTTACTGTTGAGACGTTTAGAAGAGAATTATATTTAAAAATAAAAAGTTATATAACTGAACTCATGAAGAAAATTTGAGGAGAATAAAACCTTTATAAATCACAAATTGACACATTAAAAAAAATAAAACTGAAAGTTTGGTTTTTAAAGTAGACTACACTACAATCGTAATAGATTTTTTCTTAAATCTCCCGTTGTAATTGGATTTTATACGTTTTGGAAATTTCAGTGAACTATTGATTTTACAACAATGTAAAGACCTGGGATTATTTTGACGTTAATAGGACTACTATTCTGAAGACAACCCAAAGTTAATCAAACCATTTCGTTAATTGAATGGCATTGTAATATTATGATTATAGTTTTGCTAATCATGATGAGCATTCCCATCTTCATAGCGAACATGAATTACTGCATGTATCTTTGATAGAGAAACGATTCTCCCCAATACTATTTATATGGAAACAATAAAAAGATTCTTTACAGCCATACGAGAAGGATGAGAGATATTAAAGAGATTAAACTATCATGTAGAAAATGAAAATGGAGATGAGCTGCAATTTGAAAATGTTACAGTTTATTTGCATTTGATTGAAGAGTGAGGAGCTTCTTTTTATGAGATATTTCTCATAAAAATCTTTTTTCCCTATATAAAATGGATAATGATTAACTGAACCTATTTACTGTCATACATGTAAAAGAAAACTAATAATGTTTGATGCTGAAAGAGTGCAAACTATCAACGGGAGATGGAGAAGTGGCTGCAAATGTACAACATGTAAACTAATAAGAGTAAGTTTATCACTTCCCCCGAGAGAGAAAATTCTGAAGAACCAACTGTAGTAGAAGATCTGAATGTTGATGAAAAATTATCTCTCGCTAAAGAATTACATAATCCATAAGAAATAAATTTTCAAAAAAGGACAATATTTTACTAAAGGTATTGATGATTTGTGGGCTGCTGATTTGATAATCATGAAAAATTATGAAAAAGAGAATGATGGATACGTTATATGCTTAATGTTATCGATACATTTTCAAAATTTGCATGGACCTTACCCTTGAAGAAATGGACTGGAAAAGCGTACAAAGCTTTTGAGAAAATCATAGAAAAGGCCAAATCACAAATCATAATGCTCCGAATTTACTACATACCGATAAGGATTGGAATTCGAAAATCAAACGTTTAAAGAATTTCTGAAAACCACCAATAAAAATGTATCATACACAAATGAAGAAAAATGGCAATCATAGAAAGATTTAATCGTACATTGAATGGAAAAATGAAAATTCTTTTCGAAGTTGACAATAATAAAAAATGGATCGATTTTCTACAGGACTTTGGTTCATACATTGCAATTTTAAAGATTTCCATATATCGATGGGTACTACCAGTACAAGTTAATAAACAACGAAGATGAAGTGTTAGTTAGATTGTTTAGGAACCAAAAAGCCTCACAAAAAGTAAAGTTTTCTCTTGGAGATCGAGTTCGAATAATCAAATCCTCCCTTGTAAATTGGAGTGATATCACTGAAGAACCCAAGGCCTAAATCACCAAGTTACCATTCGCACTGAAATCTCCACCACCAATCATTTTAGTATTGAAACCAGAATTCATTAATTTACCATTATAGTTTGCTGGTCCTGAGAAAGAAGCTATGCCCACCACCGTACTAGCAATACCTGGTTCTTCAATTTCATCAATAACCGTATTGTTTTTTTTATTTCAATTTTGGAAAAAAGATGTGCTACAAAATTGTCTACCATCATTACTGAATCATTGGTTCCATATGTTTTTGTGGCATCTTTAGGAATGTATTTTCCAGCAATGTAATATTGAATATTGCTGCTAAGAAACTCATCATCTAGAAGCAATTTGAAAACCGTTCTTTTGTTCTCAGAGTTCAATTCCAAATTAGATTCAGGATTAAAGTTTTTATACTCAAGACTTTGTGATTTCAGGAATCGTATTTCGAGTAGATTGATTTAATTTCATTCATACCTATTTATTATAGAAAAAAAGTTTTTTTATATAGAATCGAAATTTCTATAAAAATATCAAGATAGTGGAATAATTTTTATAGGGAATCCCTATTAAAACTTACTTAAAACCTATTAAAGCCGCGGATAAAACTCTTAAAGGGGGGACGAATCGGCCCCACCTTTAACGATAAAGTCGAGAACATTTGCCCACCGAATATTAAAATCCAGTTCTAAAACTTCCCCATGTTTCAAAAGTGATAGTTTGCATAGGGTCCCACACTTTTAATTTCTTTCTTATTTTTATTATATTCATTTAGAATAGCACTTTTCATATTTATATAATTTTTTATTTCTTGTTCAATATCATTGAACTCTTCATCAGATATTTTACCGTCTTTAATTGCTTTTGTGAACTTTTCTTCAATCGAATTTAATTTAGCTTTTGCCAAAAGTGCGATTTCAGAGTGTTAGTAATTTTTTTATTGAAAAATCCGCTTGAAGTCCTTAATATTGTCGATAAGGTTGTCAATCCTGCAGAAATTGGAACACTGAATGGGATTATTATTGGTAATGCTATAGAAGCACCAACCAGTCCGAGTTCTGAGAGGGCGAATAAAAATTCAGTACCGTAAAGAGTACTTGATAGTTTTCCATATTTTTTTCTCAAACCATTTCTCATTTTCTCTTCATCTTCTAAAAATTTAAATTGATTGATAATTCGATTGATTCTATAATTGGTCTCATTAAACTCGGGAAAAATTATTTTTGGATATAATCTAGGATGAGTTATTGGAGTAAATTCTTCAGGGGCTGAAGGTGATTCATATTTGTGTACATCATTTTATTATAGGAAAAAAAGTTTTTTATAGAATCGAAATTCTATAAAAATATCAAGACTATAAAAATTTAATAAAAGAAATTAAGATTTTTCTTCAATGTTCTCATGCTATTTTCAAAATCGTGTCCTTCTGATAGCTTTTTCAAAATTAATAACATAAATGTCCACAGATAGGAGGATCATATTGGTTTTGAATTTGTTCCTCATTATAAGATAAATCTTCTGAACCTAAATATTGAACAAGTCTCTTGGTGGTCGTGCATTACCATACGAATCAAAATAATATTTTCTTTTTCGGATTTTTTTTAAAATAACAAGTCCAGTGGCTTCCAGCCTCATCAGAATTTTCTAATTTATAATTCCACATTCCGTTGTGGTTCACTTTCTCTGGTAAATCATCCTTCATGAAAACTCCTTTGAAATTTTAATTTTCATTTCTTTCGATAATCTTTCAATATCAAAATTGGT
The DNA here is from genome assembly GCA_009739505.2 of Apolygus lucorum. Classification (NCBI taxonomy): domain Eukaryota; kingdom Metazoa; phylum Arthropoda; class Insecta; order Hemiptera; family Miridae; genus Apolygus; species Apolygus lucorum. The sequence continues at coordinate 21,599 of WIXP02000087.1, forward strand.
AAGAGGCTGGAAGCTATTTAGTTTTTTGATTGGTAGGTTTTTTTTTTGATTTGGTAGGTTTCTTTTTAGGTGTTGAAATAGATTTTTTCTTTTTCAATCCAGAGCCGATACTTAGGCTTTTTGCATGTTGTGCTAATCTCTCCATTTCCAAGTTATGGCGTTTGATTTCTGCTTCTTCAGCAGATTTATGCTTAGAATCAATAACGCTGGAAGCTACTGCAGCTCCACCACCCAATAATGCCCCAAGAGCACCAATTCCTGCAAAAACTAAGGGTAAAAAGCCACCTGAATGATTTATTTGCAACTGATCATAATTCATTTCCAATTCCAACCCTTTTTTGTTTTTGATACATTTATCTATCTTTTTTTTCTGAGTTTCATTTAACAGGATTTTATGATTTCCTTTTCCACTAATATCTGCAAAAGCCAGTCGTACTTTTACTGGAACACGTTTTTTATAAGCAGATCTTATTTTTTTCATTTGTATTTCTGACAAATTTATTTGATGTGTAATCATTTTATTATAGGGAAAAAAGTTTTTTTTATAGAATCGAAATTCTATAAAAAAATACCTAATAGACCGGTAATTACCGGGTCTAATTAGTATACACCCATCCCAAAGAACCGTTTGGTTTTCATACCAGTTTTTACAGCAAAAGCTCCCAATTTTTCACCGATATTTGTTGAACTTTTCATAATTTTATCAGCTTCTATTTCTAGTTGTTTATCAGCAAGATGCCTATCACTTGTTTTTTCATGATCCCTATAAAAAATGTCGTGTTGTTACAAGCTTTATCAAGACTATTTATACCTTCATCACCTCTATTTAATCTCTTATCCAATTTAGTAAATGGTCCACAATATTGATAACCACCTGGGAGATGCATTTCTGGAATAACAGGTCCAAGTTTATTAAGAATAGTATTGAAAATACCAGAACCGTTTTTTATCATATTTTTGGGTAAATTATTAATAATTTTAATCAAGTATTCAGTTCCCTTGGGATTATCAATATCTTTCTCCAGTTGATCTTTAATGAAATTTATAATTCCCAATTTTTCATTGTGAAAATTATTATTCCTGCCTGCTCTTGCGCATACAAATAGTATAGTCTTTGTTGAAGTTGATTCAAATTATCTATATATTTAAATTCTACAGGATTTTCAGTATATTTAATCAACCCAGTACCAGTCTTTTTCTTTTTACTATACTCCCAGATTGGCTTTATGATTTCTTTCCATTTTTTACTAACACTTGATTTTGGCTGTTTAGATTCGGGATTATTATTTTGAAACATGCTATTTGTTTGAATGAGAATTTTTGCATAAGCGTTAAAGTCTTCATTAGTGTATTCATCTTTGGATGGAATATCAGAAGCTATGGGTTTTGTTAAGAGCTTCCATAAACCTTCAGTACCGGAATATTTCATTTTTTCTATTTCAATATCATTTCCATTTACCCGTATCTGCTTATTTCCAATAAAGATATGATTTTTTTAAAGGGTATATTCCAAATTGTCTATCAGGATGAAGAATATATAATTCTGCAATTGATCCAATACCTAAAGGGCCTACAGAAGAGCTTGGTAATTCAACACTTTTTTGTAATATTAATTCCATTTCATCATCACTTGAAGAGCTTTGATTTAATGTATCTTCAGTATCAATTACCTTGAACCTCGCCATCAACATCTTCATGAAAAGAAACTTTTTTAGGTGAGCTGATAGCCAAGGGATTAAATGTTTTTATTGCAGGAAGGAGTTCTAATTTTCTACCAAGATCTTCATCAGTTTGTTTCACTGCTTTTTCTACCTTATCTAATCGTGAAGTTATAGGTTCATAAGCCTTTTCTTTTGTTTCCTTATCAGATGCTTGGTTAACCCTTTCTTGTTTTGCTAATTTTTGTAAATGTTTTGTAAGTTTGATCGATTCATCAGCTTCAGCTACAGCTAATGGGTTTACGTTTTGGTTTTGTGAAAAATATTTGTTCATCTTTTTCAGGAGGTTGATCAATCTTTTTGATTTCTCTAAGTTTGGCTTCTTTTTCCTTCATAATTTCATGTTGCGCTTCTTTGAATTTCTTTCTAAGCGCTTGTTCTAAAGTAATTTTTGTTGTCATGTTTTTATTATAGGAAAAAATTTTTTTAAATCGCTTAAACGCTCAATCGCTTAAACGCTCAATCGGTTAAACGCTTTAGGAACGTTATTTTTGCGTTTTTGAAGCGTTTTCCAATGCGTTTTTGAAACGTTTCCCAATGCGATTTTTGAAGTTATCCAATGCGATTTTTATAGGAAATCCCTATAAAAACAAACTTAAAATCTATATTTTTTATCCATGTAGCGTTTCATCAAATTTCTTTAGGTAACGCCCGTTACTGTGTTTCTTTGTTAGGTCAATCGTTAGAAAACCAAAGTTCTCATCCCAACAAGAATAGCATAATTCTTTGAATCGATCATAAGTGAAATCAGTTCCCACATATTCATCATAAATATCTCGCATGTATCTTGGTCCTTGTCTAAATACACATAAAAAATTAATATTGTTTCTAATGAGTTGTTTATCAACTTTTGACCATGATTGTGTCAAGTAAACGCACGAGATTTTCTTATGACGTCCTCTCACAAAATAATCTTTGATTTCTCTCTGATGTTGAATGTTTACACAATCATCAAAAATAATAAGACTTTTTTCTTCACATGCGTCCAGGGTTATAAGTTCGTCACAATTACTGAAAAACTGCGCTATTTCCACATCGTCTTTTACAGAAATTTTTTCATAATTGCTTCTCAAAATCTCATATGCATTCTGCTCCAGAGATTTTGAAAAAATATATAGATGATTAAAGGGGATTCCCCATGGTTTTGTGATGAGATTATAAAGAAGTGTTGTTTTCCCGCAACCAGAAGTTCCTACTATTAATGCTCTTAAAGGTAATGGTAAAATTCCTTTTCTAGCCTTATTTTTATCAAACGGAATTGGTTCAATCTCGTATTTACTCATATTTATTATACGAAAAAACTTTTTTCCCTATAATAAAACAATGACTCTAATAAAGATTTCTGATAAACACCAAGATCTAAAAATAACTTTTACTAAAGAAATTGTTCTAAATCCCAATAAAAATTATAAACTTGGAATAGTAAAGTTATTATTTACTTCACCTTCTCTTTCATTTCAAGTGAAAGATGTATTGATATCATTAAAAATGTTTATTATAGATGGATGGTATCATAACGAGTATGCGTTAGAAGGCACATTTACTGTTGAGACGTTTAGAAGAGAATTATATTTAAAAATAAAAAGTTATATAACTGAACTCATGAAGAAATTTGAGGAGAATAAAACACTTTATAAATCACAAATTGACACATTAAGAAAAATAAAACCTGAAAGTTTGGTTTTTAAAGTAGACTACACTACAAATCGTAATAGATTTTTTCTTAAATCTCCCGTTGTAATTGAGTTTTACGTTTTGGAAATTTCTGTGAACTATTTGATTTTAAACAATGTAAAACACCTGGGGATTATTTTGACGTTAATAAGGACTACTATTCTGAAGACAACCCTAAGTTAATCAAACCTATTTCGTTAATTGAATGGCATTGTAATATTATTGCTTATAGTTTTGCTAATCATGATGAGCATTCCCATCTTCATAGCGAACATGAATTACTGCATGTATCTTTGATAGAGAAACAGATTCTCCCCAATACTATTTATATGGAAACAAATAAAAAGATTCTTTACAGCCCTATACGAAAAGGAATGAGCGATATTACAGAGATTAAACTATCATGTAGAAATGAAAATGGAGATGAGCTGCAATTTGAAAATGTTACAGTTTATTTGCATTTGATTGAAGAGTGAGTGAGGAGCTTCTTTTTTATGAGATATTTCTCATAAAAAACTTTTTTTCCTATAATAAAATGGATAATGATTTAACTGAACCTATTTACTGTCACAAGTGTAAAAAGAAAACTAATAATGTTGATGCTGAAAGAGTGCAAACTATCAACGGGAGATGGAGAGTGGCTGCAAAATGTACAAAATGTAAAACTAATAAGAGTAAGTTTATCACTTCCCCCGAGAGAGAAAATTCTGAAGAACCAACTGTAGTAGAAGATCTGAATGTTGATGAAAAATTATCTCTCGCTAAAGAATTACATAAGCCAATAAGAAATAAATTTCAAAAAAGGACAATATTTACTAAAGGTATTGATGATTTGTGGGCTGCTGATTTGATAATCATGAAAAATTATGAAAAAGAGAATGATGGATACGGTTATATGCTTAATGTTATCGATACATTTTCAAAATTTGCATGGACCTTACCCTTGAAGAAAAAGGATGGAAAAAGCGTAACAAAAGCTTTTGAGAAAATCATAGAAAAGGCCAAATCACAAAATCATAATGCTCCGAATTTACTACATACCGATAAAGGATTGGAATTCGAAAATAAAACGTTTAAAGAATTTCTGAAAAGTCACCAAATAAAAATGTATCATACACAGAATGAAGAAAAATCGGCAATCATAGAAAGATTTAATCGTACATTGAATGGAAAAATGAAAATTCTTTTCGAAGTTGAGAATAATAAAAAATGGATCGATTTTCTACAGGATTTGGTTCATGAATACAATTTTAAAGATTTCCATAGATCGATTGGTATGATACCTGTACAAGTTAATAAAAACAACGAAGATGAAGTGTTAGTTAGATTGTTTAGGAACCAAAAAGCCTCACAAAAAGTAAAGTTTTCTCTTGGAGATCGAGTTCGAATAACAAGATTTAAGAAAACATTTGGGAATAAATATGATGCTAAATGGACTAGAGAAATTTTTGTGGTTTCTGGAATTCTACCAACAAATCCGATTACTTACAAAATAAAAGATTTAAACGACGAAGAGATTGAAGGATCTTTCTATGCTCAAGAACTACAAAAAACAGAATTCTAGAATGATTTATATAAAAGATTTCTTTTATATAAATAAAATGTTATGTGATAATATACTCGACTGTATTCGTACTTTAGACCCGTCGATTTACGGGGGTCCACTTATTTAGGTTAAAAAAAATCAAATTTCTCGACTTGTATTCGACTTTAACGTTAAAGGGGGGCCGATTCGTCCCCACCTTTAAGAGTTTTGAAAGCTCTTGTTTAAATGTTCTCGACTTGTATTCGACTTTAACGTTAAAGAGGGTGGCCGATTTGGCCCACCCACTTTAAGAGTTTTGAAAACTCTTCTTTAAATGTTCTCGACTTGTATTCGACTTTAACGTTAAAGAGGGTGGCGATTCGCCACCCACCTTTAAGAATTGGGTTTCCTTTTCAAATCGGACCCGTCGAATCGACGGGTTGAGGTATTTACCTTTCATCGTACCCGTCGCAGACGGGTACGAGGTATTTACTGTTAAAATATACTGATTCTGTATGTCTTTAAATAATTACTAGAAAAGCCGCGGTCAAACCCGACGCGCTTTAAAAAATGAGGGTTAGTTAAAAGAATCTCTTTTCTAATAAAAATGAACGATACGAAAAATTATATATCCTATAATAAAATGAGATACTATTAAAAACGATATGCAGATAAAATCTGTGAAAAATGTGATCAAAAAATCACATATAAAAACTGGGCTCGTCATTTAAAAACACCATTCCATCTAAAAAACGACCCTAACCAAACTCTTAAACCTCAACAAAGAACCGTTGAGAAAGGATTCAGAGTTAAAGATTTGAGAAATGAAGCGAAAGATTACAATTTAAAAGGTGCTTATAAAATGAAGAAAAATAATCTTATTACAGCTTTAAATGATATTAAAAATGTATACTTTAAGAAAAGTGATCTAGAAAAACTAACTGTTAAAAAACTACGCGAAATAGCTAAAGAAAAACATATTAAAATTAAAAAATCGAATAAAAAAAGCAATATCATCGAACATCTAATGCACCCACAAGGGCATGCATTTAAAGTAAAAACAGGAAAAATGTTCAATTTCGAAGATGACTTGATTAGTGAAAACAAAGAAAAACGAAAATCTCCTTTTACTATTATAGAAACTAAATCTCGATTCATTAAAAAATTTAAAACTACAGAAATCGATTATTGTATAAAATTATCTAATATCATACAAGTCGAAAAAGCTGTATTTGCTATGTTAAATTTGGCTAAAGAAAAATCTAATTTCCAAACCGGGGATAAAATTATGATCGTTGCCCAAAACCCTCATTTTCACCATGATATATCGAAAGATTTAAGTAGTAAATCAAATGTTTTATCTCGTATACAAGCTAAAGAATTTATCCAACACGTAAGCAACATTATTAGTTCCAACGAAAACGTTGAAATAACAAATACTACGTTTCACATTAAAATCATTAATTTACCGAGAGGAGCAAAAGGCGTCAAAATATTGAACTTAGCCAAAAATAAACATACGAAACAATGTATTACTCAAATAAAAAATTCCGATAATCTGTGTTGTCCAAGAGCCATAATTACCGCGTTAACTTATCATACTAATAAAATTTTCGGTAGAGAACTTACAAAAAACGATATAAAAGTTTTAAGAATGGGCCGAAAAATTCAAACAAAATTAGCCACAGAACTTTGCGAAAAAATGGGTTCATACACCGAGGAAGGTTTCACATTGCAAGATATCAAAGTTGTTGAAGAATTATTAGACATTCAAGTTAAAGTTATCTGTGCCGAAAATTTCAATACCGTTATTTACGAAGGAGAAAAGAAAGATACTATAATTTATCTTTATAAAGACGGAAATCATTTTGACGTGATTAATAGTGTAGCAGCTTTTTATGCCTCCTCATATTACTGTAAAAATTGTGATACTCCCTATAATAATAAAGAGAAACACGAATGCAAAAAGACTAGAAATAAAAATGTCTGTCCACTCTGTAAACAAATACAACACGATGAAAAAGATAAAAATAAAATATTCTGTAACGATTGTAACCGTTATTGTTATAATGATAATTGCGTTAAAAATCATAAAGAAGTTTGTAAAATAGTCTATAAATGTTTAAACTGCGGGAAAATTTGCAAAAGAACCGACGAACATAGATGTGGTTCTGGAAAATGTCGAAACTGTCAAGAAATATTCGACGATATAGGTGGCCATGAATGTTTCATGCTCCCAAACAGACAGAAAGGTGGATATTGTACTAAGCCTTGCGTTTGTAATAAACAATCCAGTAAGAAACTCGAAAGTTGTAATTTCACTGAAAAATACATATTTTTCGATTACGAGGCCATGCAAGAAACAGGAACTCATGAGGCAAATCTTGTTATAGCTCACTACCTTGATGGTACTAAATTCGTTTTCAAAACTAATGAGGAATTTTGCGAGTGGTTAATTTCAGATAAACACAAAGGGTACACCGCAATTGCTCATTACGCCAAAGGATATGATTCTCAATTCATTTTGAAATACTTGCGTAGAAAATACTCTGAAACCTTACACTATTTATAATGGAAGCAAATTAATGTTGTTGGATATTCGCAGAATGATAAAAGTAATTGATAGTTCTAACTTCGTTGCATCTCCGTTATCTGCTTTTCCGAAAACGTTCGGATTAACAGAACTAAAAAAAGGATATTTCCCCCATTATTTCAATACTCGAGATAATCAAAATTACGTTGGGTCCAATTCCTGATACTAAATTTTATGGGGCTGATTCAATGAAACCCGAAGTAAGAAAAGCATTTTTGAAATGGCACGCTGAAAAAGTAAAGGAAAATTATATATTCGACTTTCAGAAAGAAATATTAGAATATTGTGAATCAGATGTCGATATTTTGCGAAGGGGCTGTATTGAATTTAGGAAGCAATTTTTAGACATAGCTAATATCGATCCTTTCCAATATTTAACTATAGCGAGTGTTTGCATGGCCATTTTTCGGTCAATGCATCTCAAAGAAAATACTATCGCTGTGAATAAAGAAATTAGAAAAGAAACATTTAGTAAAGGTTCAATATCTTGGCTTAGTAATTTTAAAAATGTACAACATGCTTTAAACGGAGGAGAAGTTACAATTTGTGGAGCAAAGGTTGATGGTTACGATAAAACAACAAATACCGTGTACCAGTATCATGGTTGTTTTTGGCATGGATGTCAAAAATGTTTCCACGAAGATACTGTTAATAATGTAAACAATGAAACTATGGGCGATTTGTTAGAAAAAACTAATCAAAGGAGTAATCAAATAAAAAATGCCGGTTTTAAATTGATAGAAAAGTGGGAATGTATTTGGTTAAAATCGAAAGCTTATAAATCATCATTAAATAAAAATATAAGCGTTATTGAACCATTAAATCCTAGAGATGCGTTCTATGGTGGTAGAACGAATGCTAGTAAATTGAAAGTCGTAAATAAAAAATTAAGATATATCGATGTTTGTAGTTTGTATCCAACAGTTCAATATTTCGATTATTATCCCTTAGGTCATCCAACAAAAATTCATAAACCTGAGAAATATGATGAAAATTGGTACGGATTAATCAAATGTAAAATATTACCTCCTAAAAAATTATATCACCCAGTTCTACCGATCAAAAGAGATAAACTTCTATTTATTTTATGCGAAAAATGTTTTGTAGATAAATGTAATACTTGTTCACACGATGAAAATGAAAGAGCTCTGGTTGATACTTGGACTACAGATGAAGTAAATAAAGCTATTGAAAAAGGTTATAAGATTCAAGAAATTTACGAAGTATGGCATTTCAAAGAAAAAAGTAATGAATTGTTCAAAGAATATGTAAAAAAATTTATGAAAATAAAACTAGAGACTAGTCCGTGGGAAAGCGACTTTGAAACTATTGAAGAATATATAAAAAGCGTTAAAGAAAGTCTCGATATAGATTTAGAAAAAGAGAGTATTAAACCAAATCCTGGACGGAGAGCAGTAGCAAAGATTTGCTTGAATTCTTTGTGGGGAAAGTTTGGGCAAAGATTGAATATGGTGCAATCTGAATATGTTGTTGATATAACAAGATGGTACGATATACTTTTAGATGACAGACTAGAAATTGGCTCATGCCTTTTTCTGAATGACAATATAGTACAAATATCTTATAAATTTTTGAATCAATACATCGAAGATAGTTTTTCAACAAATGTTTTCGTTGCAGCTTTTACTACATCAAATGCAAGATTGAGACTATATGATATGCTTGATAAATTGGGAGATAATGTTGCGTATTATGATACTGATAGTATTGTTTACATTGATGATGGAAAAACTCTTGTAAAAACAGGTTGTATGTTGGGTGAGTGGACTGATGAATTGGGAAAAAATAATCACATTGTAGAATGGATTAGTACTGGACCAAAGAGTTACGCTTATATAACCAATCAAGGGAAAGAAACTATGAAAGTTAAAGGATTTACTTTAAATTACCAAAACGGAAAATCATTAAATAGAGAAACTATGAACAAAGTTTTAACGAAAGAAATAAACAACGTTAAGCTTAAATATAACATGATTACGCGAAATGTAAAAGATAAAACATTAGTAAACAAAGAAGTGGAAAAAGAGTTTAGATTTCTGTATGATAAACGAAATATAATTGAAAACAAAGAAACCGATATTATTGATACCTTGCCTTGGGGGTATTAAACGTAAACATTTTTATATAAAATCAGTAGTAAGAGGGGCACGTTGAGCACACTTCCACTTGAAGCTCTTGTATATATAAAGAGTTTCAACTCTTTATATAAAATAACAGATCACATTCTAAAAAATCATTCTACGAATTTTAAATCATGCATATCTTTTCCTTTATATTTTTTCATACCATTATAAACGATTTTAACTTGGTCCATCAACCATTTTAGTTAAATCGTTTTTAGTTAAATCGTTGTATCGAGATGGTAAATAAACAGTAAAATCATTCTCCAAGTTGAGGAGATAAGCTTTACCGTGTTTTGTTTTCTTTAATTCTCCACCGAGAATCTGGTAAGGCTTTCCCACATCCAAATCCGAGAGTTTCTTGTATGTTTGTTCAAAATTAAGTTTTTGTAATAATTCGCTTTTACTCATTTTATTATAAATGTTATTCTTTTTAACTTACCCCCCCAAATGAAAAAGTCACTGGTTCTGATGTTTTGTGTTGAAAAATGCGTTCTGATGTTTTGTGTTGAAAATTTGTATCAGACATTCAAGTGAAAATAAAAAGATCAGACATTCAAGTGAAAATAAAAAGATCAGACATTCAAGTGAAAATAAAAAGATCAAGGATTCAAGTGAAAATAAAAGATCAGACATTCAAGTGAAAATAAAAAGATCAGTAAATCAAGTCAGAATAAAAAGCATCAGTAAACCAAGTCAGAATAAAAAACATCAGAGCTTCAAGTCGAAAGTAAAAACATCAGAGATTCAAGTCGAAAGTAAAAACATCAGAGATTCAAGTGGAAGTGTGCTCAACGTGCCCTCTTACTACTAGCATGTCTCCAATACTAATGAATATAGGAGCCTGAAAATCGTTTCAGATCGTCTCATTGCTGGTATATCTATAACAATCTATCGAATTTTTACCAAATTTATCAATTTAGAGGCGTCATAATGTCGGTTCATTATTACGTATTTGGTACCACAGCTAGAGCATGTCTCCAATACTAATGAATATAGGAGCCTGAAAATCGTTTCAATTCGTCTCATTGCTGGTATATCTATAACAATCTATCGAATTTTTACCAAATTTATCGAATTTAGAGGCGTCATAATGTCTGGTTCATTAGTACCTATTAGGTACCACAGCTAGAGCATGTCTCCAATACTAATGAATATAGGAGCCTGAAAATCGTTTCAATTCGTCTCATTGCTGGTATATCTATAACAATCTATCGAATTTTTACCAAATTTATCAATTTAGAGGCGTCATAATGTCGGTTCATTATTACGTATTTGGTACCACAGCTAGAGCATGTCTCCAATACTAATGAATATAGGAGCCTGAAAATCGTTTCAATTCGTCTCATTGCTGGTATATCTATAACAATCTATCGAATTTTTACCAAATTTATCAATTTAGAGGCGTCATAATGTCGGTTCATTATTACGTATTTGGTACCACAGCTAGAGCATGTCTCCAATACTAATGAATATAGGAGCCTGAAAATCGTTTCAATTCGTCTCATTGCTGGTATATCTATAACAATCTATCGAATTTTTACCAAATTTATGAATTTAGAGGCGTCATAATGTCGGTTCATTATTACGTATTTGGTACCACAGCTAGAGCATGTCTCCAATACTAATGAATATAGGAGCCTGAAAATCGTTTCAATTCGTCTCATTGCTGGTATATCTATAACAATCTATCGAATTTTTACCAAATTTATGAATTTAGAGGCGTCATGATGTCGGTTCATTATTACGTATTAGGTACCACAGCTAGAGCATGTCTCCAATACTAATGAATATAGGAGCCTGAAAATCGTTTCAATTCGTCTCATTGCTGGTATATCTATAACAATCTATCGAATTTTTACCAAATTTATGAATTTAGAGGCGTAATGATGCTGGTTCATTAGTACCTATTAGGTACCACAGCTAGAGCATGTCTCCAATACTAATGAATATAGGAGCCTGAAAATCGTTTCAATTCGTCTCATTGCTGGTATATCTATAACAATCTATCGAATTTTTACCAAATTTATGAATTTAGAGGCGTAATGATGCTGGTTCATTAGTACCTATTAGGTACCACAGCTAGAGCATGTCTCCAATACTAATGAATATAGGAGCCTGAAAATCGTTTCAATTCGTCTCATTGCTGGTATATCTATAACAATCTATCGAATTTTTACCAAATTTATCAATTTAGAGGCGTCATAATGTCGGTTCATTATTACGTATTTGGTACCACAGCTAGAGCATGTCTCCAATACTAATGAATATAGGAGCCTGAAAATCGTTTCAATTCGTCTCATTGCTGGTATATCTATAACAATCTATCGAATTTTTACCAAATTTATCAATTTAGAGGCGTCATAATGTCGGTTCATTATTACGTATTTGGTACCACAGCTAGAGCATGTCTCCAATACTAATGAATATAGGAGCCTGAAAATCGTTTCAATTCGTCTCATTGCTGGTATATCTATAACAATCTATCGAATTTTTACCAAATTTATCAATTTAGAGGCGTCATAATGTCGGTTCATTATTACGTATTTGGTACCACAGCTAGAGCATGTCTCCAATACTAATGAATATAGGAGCCTGAAAATCGTTTCAATTCGTCTCATTGCTGGTATATCTATAACAATCTATCGAATTTTTACCAAATTTATCAATTTAGAGGCGTCATAATGTCGGTTCATTATTACGTATTAGGTACCACAGCTAGAGCATGTCTCCAATACTAATGAATATAGGAGCCTGAAAATCGTTTCAATTCGTCTCATTGCTGGTATATCTATAACAATCTATCGAATTTTTACCAAATTTATGAATTTAGAGGCGTCATAATGTCGGTTCATTATTACGTATTTGGTACCACAGCTAGAGCATGTCTCCAATACTAATGAATATAGGAGCCTGAAAATCGTTTCAATTCGTCTCATTGCTGGTATATCTATAACAATCTATCGAATTTTTACCAAATTTATGAATTTAGAGGCGTAATGATGCTGGTTCATTAGTACCTATTAGGTACCACAGCTAGAGCATGTCTCCAATACTAATGAATATAGGAGCCTGAAAATCGTTTCAATTCGTCTCATTGCTGGTATATCTATAACAATCTATCGAATTTTTACCAAATTTATGAATTTAGAGGCGTCATAATGTCGGTTCATTATTACGTATTTGGTACCACAGCTAGAGCATGTCTCCAATACTAATGAATATAGGAGCCTGAAAATCGTTTCAATTCGTCTCATTGCTGGTATATCTATAACAATCTATCGAATTTTTACCAAATTTATGAATTTAGAGGCGTAATGATGCTGGTTCATTAGTACCTATTAGGTACCACAGCTAGAGCATGTCTCCAATACTAATGAATATAGGAGCCTGAAAATCGTTTCAATTCGTCTCATTGCTGGTATATCTATAACAATCTATCGAATTTTTACCAAATTTATCAATTTAGAGGCGTCATAATGTCGGTTCATTATTACGTATTTGGTACCACAGCTAGAGCATGTCTCCAATACTAATGAATATAGGAGCCTGAAAATCGTTTCAATTCGTCTCATTGCTGGTATATCTATAACAATCTATCGAATTTTTACCAAATTTATGAATTTAGAGGCGTAATGATGCTGGTTCATTAGTACCTATTAGGTACCACAGCTAGAGCATGTCTCCAATACTAATGAATATAGGAGCCTGAAAATCGTTTCAATTCGTCTCATTGCTGGTATATCTATAACAATCTATCGAATTTTTACCAAATTTATCAATTTAGAGGCGTCATAATGTCGGTTCATTATTACGTATTTGGTACCACAGCTAGAGCATGTCTCCAATACTAATGAATATAGGAGCCTGAAAATCGTTTCAATTCGTCTCATTGCTGGTATATCTATAACAATCTATCGAATTTTTACCAAATTTATCAATTTAGAGGCGTCATAATGTCGGTTCATTATTACGTATTTGGTACCACAGCTAGAGCATGTCTCCAATACTAATGAATATAGGAGCCTGAAAATCGTTTCAATTCGTCTCATTGCTGGTATATCTATAACAATCTATCGAATTTTACCAAATTTATGAATTTAGAGGCGTAATGATGCTGGTTCATTAGTACCTATTAGGTACCACAGCTAGAGCATGTCTCCAATACTAATGAATGTAGGAGCCTGAAAATCGTTTCAATTCGTCTCATTGCTGGTATATCTATAACAATCTATCGAATTTTTACCAAATTTATCAATTTAGAGGCGTCATAATGTCGGTTCATTATTACGTATTTGGTACCACAGCTAGAGCATGTCTCCAATACTAATGAATATAGGAGCCTGAAAATCGTTTCAATTCGTCTCATTGCTGGTATATCTATAACAATCTATCGAATTTTTACCAAATTTATCAATTTAGAGGCGTCATAATGTCGGTTCATTATTACGTATTTGGTACCACAGCTAGAGCATGTCTCCAATACTAATGAATATAGGAGCCTGAAAATCGTTTCAATTCGTCTCATTGCTGGTATATCTATAACAATCTATCGAATTTTTACCAAATTTATCAATTTAGAGGCGTCATAATGTCGGTTCATTATTACGTATTTGGTACCACAGCTAGAGCATGTCTCCAATACTAATGAATATAGGAGCCTGAAAATCGTTTCAATTCGTCTCATTGCTGGTATATCTATAACAATCTATCGAATTTTTACCAAATTTATCAATTTAGAGGCGTCATAATGTCGGTTCATTATTACGTATTTGGTACCACAGCTAGAGCATGTCTCCAATACTAATGAATATAGGAGCCTGAAAATCGTTTCAATTCGTCTCATTGCTGGTATATCTATAACAATCTATCGAATTTTTACCAAATTTATCAATTTAGAGGCGTCATAATGTCGGTTCATTATTACGTATTTGGTACCACAGCTAGAGCATGTCTCCATACTAATGAATATAGGAGCCTGAAAATCGTTTCAATTCGTCTCATTGCTGGTATATCTATAACAATCTATCGAATTTTTACCAAATTTATCAATTTAGAGGCGTCATAATGTCGGTTCATTATTACGTATTTGGTACCACAGCTAGAGCATGTCTCCAATACTAATGAATATAGGAGCCTGAAAATCGTTTCAATTCGTCTCATTGCTGGTATATCTATAACAATCTATCGAATTTTTACCAAATTTATAATTTAGAGGCGTCATAATGTCGGTTCATTATTACGTATTTGGTACCACAGCTAGAGCATGTCTCCAATACTAATGAATATAGGAGCCTGAAAATCGTTTCAATTCGTCTCATTGCTGGTATATCTATAACAATCTATCGAATTTTTACCAAATTTATCAATTTAGAGGCGTCATAATGTCGGTTCATTAGTACGTATTTGGTACCACAGCTAGAGCATGTCTCCAATACTAATGAATATAGGAGCCTGAAAATCGTTTCAATTCGTCTCATTGCTGGTATATCTATAACAATCTATCGAATTTTTACCAAATTTATGAATTTAGAGGCGTCATAATGTCGGTTCATTATTACGTATTTGGTACCACAGCTAGAGCATGTCTCCAATACTAATGAATATAGGAGGCCTGAAAATCGTTTCAATTCGTCTCATTGCTGGTATATCTATAACAATCTATCGAATTTTACCAAATTTATGAATTTAGAGGCGTCATAATGTCGGTTCATTATTACGTATTGGTACCACAGCTAGAGCATGTCTCCAATACTAATGAATATAGGAGCCTGAAAATCGTTTCAATTCGTCTCATTGCTGGTATATCTATAACAATCTATCGAATTTTTACCAAATTTATGAATTTAGAGGCGTCATAATGTCGGTTCATTATTACGTATTTGGTACCACAGCTAGAGCATGTCTCCAATACTAATGAATATAGGAGCCTGAAAATCGTTTCAATTCGTCTCATTGCTGGTATATCTATAACAATCTATCGAATTTTTACCAAATTTATCAATTTAGAGGCGTCATAATGTCGGTTCATTATTACGTATGTGGTACCACAGCTAGAGCATGTCTCCAATACTAATGAATATAGGAGCCTGAAAATCGTTTCAATTCGTCTCATTGCTGGTATATCTATAACAATCTATCGAATTTTTACCAAATTAATGAATTTAGAGGCGTAATGATGCTGGTTCATTAGTACCTATTAGGTACCACAGCTAGAGCATGTCTCCAATACTAATGAATATAGGAACCTGAAAATCGTTTCAATTCGTCTCATTGCTGGTATATCTATAACAATCTATCGAATTTTTACCAAATTTATCAATTTAGAGGCGTCATATGTCGGTTCATTATTACGTATTGGTACCACAGCTAGAGCATGTCTCCAATACTAATGAATATAGGAGCCTGAAAATCGTTTCAATTCGTCTCATTGCTGGTATATCTATAACAATCTATCGAATTTTTACCAAATTTATAATTAGAGGCGTAATGATGCTGGTTTCATTAGTACTATTAGGGTACCACAGCTAGAGCATGTCTCCAATACTAAATGAATAGTAGGAGCCTGAAAATCGTTTCAATTCGTCCTCATTGCTGGTATATCTATAACAATCTATCGAATTTTTTACCAAATTTATGCAATTTAGAGGCGTCATAATGTCGGTTCATTATTACGTATTTGGTACCACAGCTAGAGCATGTCTCCAATACTAATGAATATAGGAGCCTGAAAATCGTTTCAATTCGTCTCATTGCTGGTATATCTATAACAATCTATATCGAATTTTTACCAAATTTATCAATTTAGAGGCGTCATGAATTGGTCGGTTCATTAGTACCGTATTAGGTACCACAGCTAGAGCATGTCTCCAATACTAATGAATTAGGAGCCTGAAAATCGTTTCAATTCGTCTCATTGCTGGTATATCTATAACAATCTATCGAATTTTTACCAAATTTATCAATTTAGAGGCGTCATAATGTCGGTTCATTATTACGTATTTGGTACCACAGCTAGAGCATGTCTCCAATACTAATGAATATAGGAGCCTGAAAATCGTTTCAATTCGTCTCATTGCTGGTATATCTATAACAATCTATCGAATTTTTACCAAATTTATGAATTTAGAGGCGTCATAATGTCGGTTTCATTAGTACCGTATTAGGTACCACAGCTAGAGCATGTCTCCAATACTAATGAATAGTAGGAGCCTGAAAATCGTTTCAATTCGTCTCATTGCTGGTATATCTATAACAATCTATCGAATTTTTACCAAATTTATCAATTTAGAGGCGTCATAATGTCGGTTCATTATTACGTATTTGTACCACAGCTAGAGCATGTCTCCAATACTAATGAATATAGGAGCCTGAAAATCGTTTCAATTCGTCTCATTGCTGGTAGATCTATAACAATCTATCGAATTTTTACCAAATTTATGAATTTAGAGGCGTAATAATGCGGTTCATTATTACGTATTAGGTACCACAGCTAGAGCATGTCTCCAATACTAATGAATATAGGAGCCTGAAAATCGTTTCAATTCGTCTCATTGCTGGTATATCTATAACAATCTATCGAATTTTACCAAATTTATCAATTTAGAGGCGTCATAATGTCGGTTCATTATTACGTATTTGGTACCACAGCTAGAGCATGTCTCCAATACTAATGAATATAGGAGCCTGAAAATCGTTTCAATTCGTCTCATTGCTGGTATATCTATAACAATCTATCGAATTTTTACCAAATTTATCAATTTAGAGGCGTAATATGTCGGTTCATTATTACCGTATTAGGTACCACAGCTAGAGCATGTCTCCAATACTAATGAATATAGGAGCCTGAAAATCGTTTTCAATTCGTCTCATTGCTGGTATATCTATAACAATCTATCGAATTTTTACCAAATTTATCAATTTAGAGGCGTCATAATGTCGGTTCATTATTACGTATTTGGTACCACAGCTAGAGCATGTCTCCAATACTAATGAATAGTAGGAGCCTGAAAATCGTTTCAATTCGTCTCATTGCTGGTATATCTATAACAATCTATCGAATTTTTACCAAATTTATCAATTTAGAGGCGTCATAATGTCGGTTCATTATTACGTATTTGGTACCACAGCTAGAGCATGTCTCCAATACTAATGAATATAGGAGCCTGAAAATCGTTTCAATTCGTCTCATTGCTGGTATATCTATAACAATCTATCGAATTTTTACCAAATTTATCGAATTAGAGGCGTCATAATGTCGGTTCATTATTACGTATTTGGTACCACAGCTAGAGCATGTCTCCAATACTAATGAATATAGGAGCCTGAAAATCGTTTCAATTCGTCTCATTGCTGGTATATCTATAACAATCTATCGAATTTTTACCAAATTTATCAATTTAGAGGCGTCATAATGTCGGTTCATTATTACGTATTTGGTACCACAGCTAGAGCATGTCTCCAATACTAATGAATATAGGAGCCTGAAAATCGTTTCAATTCGTCTCATTGCTGGTATATCTATACAATCTATCGAATTTTTACCAAATTTATCAATTTAGAGGCGTCATAATGTCGGTTCATTATTACGTATTGGGTACCACAGCTAGAGCATGTCTCCAATACTAATGAATATAGGAGCCTGAAAATCGTTTCAATTCGTCTCATTGCTGGGTATATCTATAACAATCTATCGAATTTTTATACCAAATTTATCAATTTAGAGGCGTCATAATGTCGGTTCATTATTACGTATTTGGTACCACAGCTAGAGCATGTCTCCAATACTAATGAATATAGGAGCCTGAAAATCGTTTCAATTCGTCTCATTGCTGGTATATCTATAACAATCTATCGAATTTTTAACCAAATTTATTAATTTAGAGGCGTCATGAATGTCGGTTCATTATTACGTATTTGGTACCACAGCTAGAGCATGTCTCCAATACTAATGAATATAGGAGCCTGAAAATCGTTTCAATTCGTCTCATTGCTGGTATATCTATAACAATCTATCGAATTTTTACCAAATTTATCAATTTAGAGGCGTCATAATGTCGGTTCATTATTACGTATTGGTACCACAGCTAGAGCAAATGTCTCCAATACTAATGAATATAGGGAGCCTGAAAAATCGTTTCAATTCGTCTCATTGCTGGTATATCTATAACAATCTATCGAATTTTTACCAAATTTATCAATTTAGAGGCGTCATGATGTCTGGTTCATTAGTACGTATTTAGGTACCACAGCTAGAGCATGTCCTCCAATACTAATGAATATAGGAAGCCTGAAAATCGTTTCAATTCGTCTCATTGCTGGTATATCTTATAACAATCTATCGAATTTTTACCAAAATTTATGAATTTAGAGGCGTCATAATGCTGCGGTTCATTAGTACCGTATTTGGTACCACAGCTTAGAGCATGTCTCCAATACTAATGAATATAGGAGCCTGAAAATCGTTTCAATTCGTCTCATTGCTGGGATATCTATAACAATCTATCGAATTTTTACCAAATTTATGAATTTAGGAGGCGTCATAATGTCGGTTCATTATTACGTATTTGGTACCCACAGCTAGAGCATGTCTCCAATACTAATGAATATAGGAGCCTGAAAATCGTTTCAATTCGTCTCATTGCTGGTATATCTATAACAATCTATCGAATTTTTACCAAATTTATCAATTTAGAGGCGTCATAATGTCGGTTCATTATTACCTATTAGGTACCACAGCTAGAGCATGTCTCCAATACTAATGAATATAGGAGCCGGAAAATCGTTTCAATTCGTCTCATTGCTGGTATATCTATAACAATCTATCGAATTTTTACCAATTTATGAATTTAGAGGCGTAATGATGTCTGGTTCATTAGTACCTATTAGGTACCACAGCTAGAGCATGTCTCCAATACTAATGAATATAGGAGCCTGAAAATCGTTTCAATTCGTCTCATTGCTGGTATATCTATAACAATCTATCGAATTTTTACCAAATTTATCAATTTAGAGGCGTCATAATGTCGGTTCATTATTACGTATTTGGTACCACAGCTAGAGCATGTCTCCAATACTAATGAATATAGGAGCCTGAAAATCGTTTCAATTCGTCTCATTGCTGGTATATCTATAACAATCTATCGAATTTTTACCAAATTTATCAATTTAGAGGCGTCATAATGTCGGTTCATTATTACGTATTGGTACCACAGCTAGAGCATGTCTCCAATACTAATGAATATAGGAGCCTGAAAATCGTTTCAATTCGTCTCATTGCTGGTATATCTATAACAATCTATCGAATTTTTACCAAATTTATCAATTTAGAGGCGTCATAATGTCGGTTCATTATTACGTATTTGGTACCACAGCTAGAGCATGTCTCCAATACTAATGAATATAGGAGCCTGAAAATCGTTTCAATTCGTCTCATTGCTGGTATATCTATAACAATCTATCGAATTTTTACCAAATTATCAATTTAGAGGCGTCATAATGTCGGTTCATTATTACGTATTTGGTACCACAGCTAGAGCATGTCTCCAATACTAATGAATATAGGAGCCTGAAAATCGTTTCAATTCGTCTCATTGCTGGTATATCTATAACAATCTATCGAATTTTTACCAAATTTATCAATTTAGAGGCGTCATAATGTCGGTTCATTATTACGTATTTAGGTACCACAGCTAGAGCATGTCTCCAATACTAATGAATATAGGAGCCTGAAAATCGTTTCAATTCGTCTCATTGCTGGTATATCTATAACAATCTATCGAATTTTTACCAAATTTATCAATTTAGAGGCGTCATAATGTCGGTTCATTATTACGTATTGGTACCTACAGCTAGAGCATGTCTCCAATACTAATGAATATAGGAGCCTGAAATCGTTTCAATTCGTCTCATTGCTGGTATATCTATAACAATCTATCGAATTTTTACCAAATTATCAATTTAGAGGCGTCATAATGTCGGTTCATTATTACGTATTGGTACCCACAGCTAGAGCATGTCTCCAATACTAATGAATATAGGAGCCTGAAATCGTTTTCAATTCGTCTCATTGCTGGTATATCTATAACAATCTATCGAATTTTTACCAAATTATCAATTTAGAGGACGTCATAATGTCGGTTCATTATTACGTATTTGGTACCACAGCTAGAGCATGTCTCCAATACTAATGAATATAGGAGCCTGAAAATCGTTTCAATTCGTCTCATTGCTGGTATATCTATAACAATCTATCGAATTTTTACCAAATTTATCAATTTAGAGGCGTCCATAATGATGCTGGTTCATTAGTACCTATTAGGTACCACAGCTAGAGCATGTCTCCAATACTAATGAATGTAGGAGCCTGGAAATCGTTTCAATTCGTCTCATTGCTGGTATATCTATAACAATCTATCGAATTTTTACCAAATTTATCAATTTAGAGGCGTCATATGTCGGTTCATTATTACGTATTTGGTACCACAGCTAGAGCATGTCTCCAATACTAATGAATATAGGAGCCTGAAAAATCGTTTCAATTCGTCTCATTGCTGGTATATCTATAACAATCTATCGAATTTTTACCAAATTTATCAATTTAGAGGCGTCATAATGTCGGTTCATTATTACGTATTTGGTACCACAGCTAGAGCATGTCTCCAATACTAATGAATATAGGAGCCTGAAAATCGTTTCAATTCGTCTCATTGCTGGTATATCTATAACAATCTATCGAATTTTTACCAAATTTATCAATTTAGAGGCGTCATAATGTCCGTTCATTATTACGTATGTGGTACCACAGCTAGAGCATGTCTCCAATACTAATGAATATAGGAGCCTGAAAATCGTTTCAATTCGTCTCATTGCTGGTATATCTATAACAATCTATCGAATTTTTACCAAATTTATGAATTTAGAGGCGTCATAATGTCGGTTCATTAGTACTATTTGGTACCAAGCTAGAGCATGTCTCCAATACTAATGAATATAGGAGCCTGAAAATCGTTTCAAATTCGTCTCATTGCTGGTATATCTATAAACAATCTATCGAATTTTTACCAAATTTATCAATTTAGAGGCGTCATAATGTCGGTTCATTATTACGTATTTGGTACCACAGCTAGAGCATGTCTCCAAATACTAATGAATATAGGAGCCTGAAATCGTTTCAATTCGTCTCATTGCTGGTATATCTATAACAATCTATCGAATTTTTACCAAATTTATCAATTTAGAGGCGTCATAATGTCTGGTTCATTATTACGTATTTGGTACCACAGCTAGAGCAGGTCTCCAATACTAATGAATATAGGAGCCTGAAAATCGTTTCAATTCGTCTCATGGCTGGTATAATCTATAACAATCTATCGAATTTTTACCAAATTTATGAATTTAGAGGCGTAATGATGTCTGGTTCATTAGTACCTATTAGGTACCACAGCTAGAGCAATGTCCCAATACTAATGAATATAGGAGCCCCTGAAAATCGTTTCAATTCGTCTCATTGCTGGTATATCTATAAACAATCTATCGAATTTTTACCAAATTTATGAATTTAGAGGCGTCATAATGCTCGGTTCATTATTACGTATTTGGTACCACAGCTAGAGCATGTCTCCAATACTAAGAATATAGGAGCCTGAAAATCGTTTCAATTCGGTCTCATTGCTGGTATATCTATGAACAATCTATCGAATTTTTAACCAAATTATGAAATTAGAGGCGTCATAATGTCTGGTTCAGTAGTACCGTATTAGGTACCAACAGCTAGAGCATGTCTCCAATACTAATGAATATAGGAGCCTGACAATCGTTTCAATTCGTCTCATTGCTGGTATATCTATAACAATCTATCGAATTTTTACCAAATTTATGAATTTAGAGGCGTAATGATGCTGGTTCATTAGTACCTATTAGGTACCCACAGCTAGAGCATTCTCCAATACTAATGAATGTAGGAGCCTGAAAAATCGTTTAATATTCGTCTCATTGCTGGTATATCTATAACAATCTATCGAATTTTTACCAAATTTATGAATTTAGAGGCGTCATAATGTCGGTTCATTATTACGTATTTGGTACCAACAGCTAGAGCATGTCTCCAATACTAATGAATATAGGAGCCTGAAAATCGTTTCAAATTCGTCTCATTGCTGGTATATCTATAACAATCTATCGAATTTTTACCAAATTTATCAATTTAGAGGGCGTCATAATGTCGGGTTCATTATTACGTATTTGGGTACCACAGCTAGAGCATGTCTCCAATACTAATGAATATAGGAGCCTGAAAAATCGTTTCAATTCGTCTCAGTTGCTGGTATATCTATAACAATCTATCGAATTTATTACCAAATTTATGCAATTTAGAGGCGTCATAATGTCGGTTTCATTATTACGTATTTGGTACCACAGCTAGAGCAATGTCTCCAATACTATGAATATAGGAGCCTGAAAATCGTTTCAATTCGTCTCATTGCTGGTATATCTATAACAATCTAATCGAATTTTACCAAATTTATGAATTTAGAGGCGTAATGAATGTCTGGTTCATTAGTACCGTATTTGGGTACCACAGCTAGAGCATGTCTCCAATACTAATGAATATAGGAGCCTGAAAATCGTTTCAATTCGTCTCATTGCTGGTATATCTATAACAATCTATCGAATTTTTACCAAATTTATCAATTTAGAGGCGTCATAATGTCGGTTCATTATTACGTATTTGGTACCACAGCTAGAGCATGTCTCCAATACTAATGAATATAGGAGCCTGAAAATCGTTTCAATTCGTCTCATTGCTGGTATATCTATAACAATCTATCGAATTTTTACCAAATTTATCAATTTAGAGGCGTCATAATGTCGGTTCATTATTACGTATTTGGTACCACAGCTAGAGCATGTCTCCAATACTAATGAATATAGGAGCCTGAAAATCGTTTCAATTCGTCTCATTGCTGGTATATCTATAACAATCTATCGAATTTTTACCAAATTTATCAATTTAGAGGCGTCATAATGTCGGTTCATTATTACGTATTTGGTACCACAGCTAGAGCATGTCTCCAATACTAATGAATATAGGAGCCTGAAAATCGTTTCAATTCGTCTCATTGCTGGTATATCTATAACAATCTATCGAATTTTTACCAAATTTATCAATTTAGAGGCGTCATAATGTCGGTTCATTATTACGTATTTGGTACCACAGCTAGAGCATGTCTCCAATACTAATGAATATAGGAGCCTGAAAATCGTTTCAATTCGTCTCATTGCTGGTATATCTATAACAATCTATCGAATTTTTACCAAATTTATCAATTTAGAGGCGTCATAATGTCGGTTCATTATTACGTATTTGGTACCACAGCTAGAGCATGTCTCCAATACTAATGAATATAGGAGCCTGAAAATCGTTTCAATTCGTCTCATTGCTGGTATATCTATAACAATCTATCGAATTTTTACCAAATTTATCAATTTAGAGGCGTCATAATGTCGGTTCATTATTACGTATTTGGTACCACAGCTAGAGCATGTCTCCAATACTAATGAATATAGGAGCCTGAAAATCGTTTCAATTCGTCTCATTGCTGGTATATCTATAACAATCTATCGAATTTTTACCAAATTTATCAATTTAGAGGCGTCATAATGTCGGTTCATTATTACGTATTTGGTACCACAGCTAGAGCATGTCTCCAATACTAATGAATATAGGAGCCTGAAAATCGTTTCAATTCGTCTCATTGCTGGTATATCTATAACAATCTATCGAATTTTTACCAAATTTATCAATTTAGAGGCGTCATAATGTCGGTTCATTATTACGTATTTGGTACCACAGCTAGAGCATGTCTCCAATACTAATGAATATAGGAGCCTGAAAATCGTTTCAATTCGTCTCATTGCTGGTATATCTATAACAATCTATCGAATTTTTACCAAATTTATCAATTTAGAGGCGTCATAATGTCGGTTCATTATTACGTATTTGGTACCACAGCTAGAGCATGTCTCCAATACTAATGAATATAGGAGCCTGAAAATCGTTTCAATTCGTCTCATTGCTGGTATATCTATAACAATCTATCGAATTTTTACCAAATTTATCAATTTAGAGGCGTCATAATGTCGGTTCATTATTACGTATTTGGTACCACAGCTAGAGCATGTCTCCAATACTAATGAATATAGGAGCCTGAAAATCGTTTCAATTCGTCTCATTGCTGGTATATCTATAACAATCTATCGAATTTTTACCAAATTTATCAATTTAGAGGCGTCATAATGTCGGTTCATTATTACGTATTTGGTACCACAGCTAGAGCATGTCTCCAATACTAATGAATATAGGAGCCTGAAAATCGTTTCAATTCGTCTCATTGCTGGTATATCTATAACAATCTATCGAATTTTTACCAAATTTATCAATTTAGAGGCGTCATAATGTCGGTTCATTATTACGTATTTGGTACCACAGCTAGAGCATGTCTCCAATACTAATGAATATAGGAGCCTGAAAATCGTTTCAATTCGTCTCATTGCTGGTATATCTATAACAATCTATCGAATTTTTACCAAATTTATCAATTTAGAGGCGTCATAATGTCGGTTCATTATTACGTATTTGGTACCACAGCTAGAGCATGTCTCCAATACTAATGAATATAGGAGCCTGAAAATCGTTTCAATTCGTCTCATTGCTGGTATATCTATAACAATCTATCGAATTTTTACCAAATTTATCAATTTAGAGGCGTCATAATGTCGGTTCATTATTACGTATTTGGTACCACAGCTAGAGCATGTCTCCAATACTAATGAATATAGGAGCCTGAAAATCGTTTCAATTCGTCTCATTGCTGGTATATCTATAACAATCTATCGAATTTTTACCAAATTTATCAATTTAGAGGCGTCATAATGTCGGTTCATTATTACGTATTTGGTACCACAGCTAGAGCATGTCTCCAATACTAATGAATATAGGAGCCTGAAAATCGTTTCAATTCGTCTCATTGCTGGTATATCTATAACAATCTATCGAATTTTTACCAAATTTATCAATTTAGAGGCGTCATAATGTCGGTTCATTATTACGTATTTGGTACCACAGCTAGAGCATGTCTCCAATACTAATGAATATAGGAGCCTGAAAATCGTTTCAATTCGTCTCATTGCTGGTATATCTATAACAATCTATCGAATTTTTACCAAATTTATCAATTTAGAGGCGTCATAATGTCGGTTCATTATTACGTATTTGGTACCACAGCTAGAGCATGTCTCCAATACTAATGAATATAGGAGCCTGAAAATCGTTTCAATTCGTCTCATTGCTGGTATATCTATAACAATCTATCGAATTTTTACCAAATTTATCAATTTAGAGGCGTCATAATGTCGGTTCATTATTACGTATTTGGTACCACAGCTAGAGCATGTCTCCAATACTAATGAATATAGGAGCCTGAAAATCGTTTCAATTCGTCTCATTGCTGGTATATCTATAACAATCTATCGAATTTTTACCAAATTTATCAATTTAGAGGCGTCATAATGTCGGTTCATTATTACGTATTTGGTACCACAGCTAGAGCATGTCTCCAATACTAATGAATATAGGAGCCTGAAAATCGTTTCAATTCGTCTCATTGCTGGTATATCTATAACAATCTATCGAATTTTTACCAAATTTATCAATTTAGAGGCGTCATAATGTCGGTTCATTATTACGTATTTGGTACCACAGCTAGAGCATGTCTCCAATACTAATGAATATAGGAGCCTGAAAATCGTTTCAATTCGTCTCATTGCTGGTATATCTATAACAATCTATCGAATTTTTACCAAATTTATCAATTTAGAGGCGTCATAATGTCGGTTCATTATTACGTATTTGGTACCACAGCTAGAGCATGTCTCCAATACTAATGAATATAGGAGCCTGAAAATCGTTTCAATTCGTCTCATTGCTGGTATATCTATAACAATCTATCGAATTTTTACCAAATTTATCAATTTAGAGGCGTCATAATGTCGGTTCATTATTACGTATTTGGTACCACAGCTAGAGCATGTCTCCAATACTAATGAATATAGGAGCCTGAAAATCGTTTCAATTCGTCTCATTGCTGGTATATCTATAACAATCTATCGAATTTTTACCAAATTTATCAATTTAGAGGCGTCATAATGTCGGTTCATTATTACGTATTTGGTACCACAGCTAGAGCATGTCTCCAATACTAATGAATATAGGAGCCTGAAAATCGTTTCAATTCGTCTCATTGCTGGTATATCTATAACAATCTATCGAATTTTTACCAAATTTATCAATTTAGAGGCGTCATAATGTCGGTTCATTATTACGTATTTGGTACCACAGCTAGAGCATGTCTCCAATACTAATGAATATAGGAGCCTGAAAATCGTTTCAATTCGTCTCATTGCTGGTATATCTATAACAATCTATCGAATTTTTACCAAATTTATCAATTTAGAGGCGTCATAATGTCGGTTCATTATTACGTATTTGGTACCACAGCTAGAGCATGTCTCCAATACTAATGAATATAGGAGCCTGAAAATCGTTTCAATTCGTCTCATTGCTGGTATATCTATAACAATCTATCGAATTTTTACCAAATTTATCAATTTAGAGGCGTCATAATGTCGGTTCATTATTACGTATTTGGTACCACAGCTAGAGCATGTCTCCAATACTAATGAATATAGGAGCCTGAAAATCGTTTCAATTCGTCTCATTGCTGGTATATCTATAACAATCTATCGAATTTTTACCAAATTTATCAATTTAGAGGCGTCATAATGTCGGTTCATTATTACGTATTTGGTACCACAGCTAGAGCATGTCTCCAATACTAATGAATATAGGAGCCTGAAAATCGTTTCAATTCGTCTCATTGCTGGTATATCTATAACAATCTATCGAATTTTTACCAAATTTATCAATTTAGAGGCGTCATAATGTCGGTTCATTATTACGTATTTGGTACCACAGCTAGAGCATGTCTCCAATACTAATGAATATAGGAGCCTGAAAATCGTTTCAATTCGTCTCATTGCTGGTATATCTATAACAATCTATCGAATTTTTACCAAATTTATCAATTTAGAGGCGTCATAATGTCGGTTCATTATTACGTATTTGGTACCACAGCTAGAGCATGTCTCCAATACTAATGAATATAGGAGCCTGAAAATCGTTTCAATTCGTCTCATTGCTGGTATATCTATAACAATCTATCGAATTTTTACCAAATTTATCAATTTAGAGGCGTCATAATGTCGGTTCATTATTACGTATTTGGTACCACAGCTAGAGCATGTCTCCAATACTAATGAATATAGGAGCCTGAAAATCGTTTCAATTCGTCTCATTGCTGGTATATCTATAACAATCTATCGAATTTTTACCAAATTTATCAATTTAGAGGCGTCATAATGTCGGTTCATTATTACGTATTTGGTACCACAGCTAGAGCATGTCTCCAATACTAATGAATATAGGAGCCTGAAAATCGTTTCAATTCGTCTCATTGCTGGTATATCTATAACAATCTATCGAATTTTTACCAAATTTATCAATTTAGAGGCGTCATAATGTCGGTTCATTATTACGTATTTGGTACCACAGCTAGAGCATGTCTCCAATACTAATGAATATAGGAGCCTGAAAATCGTTTCAATTCGTCTCATTGCTGGTATATCTATAACAATCTATCGAATTTTTACCAAATTTATCAATTTAGAGGCGTCATAATGTCGGTTCATTATTACGTATTTGGTACCACAGCTAGAGCATGTCTCCAATACTAATGAATATAGGAGCCTGAAAATCGTTTCAATTCGTCTCATTGCTGGTATATCTATAACAATCTATCGAATTTTTACCAAATTTATCAATTTAGAGGCGTCATAATGTCGGTTCATTATTACGTATTTGGTACCACAGCTAGAGCATGTCTCCAATACTAATGAATATAGGAGCCTGAAAATCGTTTCAATTCGTCTCATTGCTGGTATATCTATAACAATCTATCGAATTTTTACCAAATTTATCAATTTAGAGGCGTCATAATGTCGGTTCATTATTACGTATTTGGTACCACAGCTAGAGCATGTCTCCAATACTAATGAATATAGGAGCCTGAAAATCGTTTCAATTCGTCTCATTGCTGGTATATCTATAACAATCTATCGAATTTTTACCAAATTTATCAATTTAGAGGCGTCATAATGTCGGTTCATTATTACGTATTTGGTACCACAGCTAGAGCATGTCTCCAATACTAATGAATATAGGAGCCTGAAAATCGTTTCAATTCGTCTCATTGCTGGTATATCTATAACAATCTATCGAATTTTTACCAAATTTATCAATTTAGAGGCGTCATAATGTCGGTTCATTATTACGTATTTGGTACCACAGCTAGAGCATGTCTCCAATACTAATGAATATAGGAGCCTGAAAATCGTTTCAATTCGTCTCATTGCTGGTATATCTATAACAATCTATCGAATTTTTACCAAATTTATCAATTTAGAGGCGTCATAATGTCGGTTCATTATTACGTATTTGGTACCACAGCTAGAGCATGTCTCCAATACTAATGAATATAGGAGCCTGAAAATCGTTTCAATTCGTCTCATTGCTGGTATATCTATAACAATCTATCGAATTTTTACCAAATTTATCAATTTAGAGGCGTCATAATGTCGGTTCATTATTACGTATTTGGTACCACAGCTAGAGCATGTCTCCAATACTAATGAATATAGGAGCCTGAAAATCGTTTCAATTCGTCTCATTGCTGGTATATCTATAACAATCTATCGAATTTTTACCAAATTTATCAATTTAGAGGCGTCATAATGTCGGTTCATTATTACGTATTTGGTACCACAGCTAGAGCATGTCTCCAATACTAATGAATATAGGAGCCTGAAAATCGTTTCAATTCGTCTCATTGCTGGTATATCTATAACAATCTATCGAATTTTTACCAAATTTATCAATTTAGAGGCGTCATAATGTCGGTTCATTATTACGTATTTGGTACCACAGCTAGAGCATGTCTCCAATACTAATGAATATAGGAGCCTGAAAATCGTTTCAATTCGTCTCATTGCTGGTATATCTATAACAATCTATCGAATTTTTACCAAATTTATCAATTTAGAGGCGTCATAATGTCGGTTCATTATTACGTATTTGGTACCACAGCTAGAGCATGTCTCCAATACTAATGAATATAGGAGCCTGAAAATCGTTTCAATTCGTCTCATTGCTGGTATATCTATAACAATCTATCGAATTTTTACCAAATTTATCAATTTAGAGGCGTCATAATGTCGGTTCATTATTACGTATTTGGTACCACAGCTAGAGCATGTCTCCAATACTAATGAATATAGGAGCCTGAAAATCGTTTCAATTCGTCTCATTGCTGGTATATCTATAACAATCTATCGAATTTTTACCAAATTTATCAATTTAGAGGCGTCATAATGTCGGTTCATTATTACGTATTTGGTACCACAGCTAGAGCATGTCTCCAATACTAATGAATATAGGAGCCTGAAAATCGTTTCAATTCGTCTCATTGCTGGTATATCTATAACAATCTATCGAATTTTTACCAAATTTATCAATTTAGAGGCGTCATAATGTCGGTTCATTATTACGTATTTGGTACCACAGCTAGAGCATGTCTCCAATACTAATGAATATAGGAGCCTGAAAATCGTTTCAATTCGTCTCATTGCTGGTATATCTATAACAATCTATCGAATTTTTACCAAATTTATCAATTTAGAGGCGTCATAATGTCGGTTCATTATTACGTATTTGGTACCACAGCTAGAGCATGTCTCCAATACTAATGAATATAGGAGCCTGAAAATCGTTTCAATTCGTCTCATTGCTGGTATATCTATAACAATCTATCGAATTTTTACCAAATTTATCAATTTAGAGGCGTCATAATGTCGGTTCATTATTACGTATTTGGTACCACAGCTAGAGCATGTCTCCAATACTAATGAATATAGGAGCCTGAAAATCGTTTCAATTCGTCTCATTGCTGGTATATCTATAACAATCTATCGAATTTTTACCAAATTTATCAATTTAGAGGCGTCATAATGTCGGTTCATTATTACGTATTTGGTACCACAGCTAGAGCATGTCTCCAATACTAATGAATATAGGAGCCTGAAAATCGTTTCAATTCGTCTCATTGCTGGTATATCTATAACAATCTATCGAATTTTTACCAAATTTATCAATTTAGAGGCGTCATAATGTCGGTTCATTATTACGTATTTGGTACCACAGCTAGAGCATGTCTCCAATACTAATGAATATAGGAGCCTGAAAATCGTTTCAATTCGTCTCATTGCTGGTATATCTATAACAATCTATCGAATTTTTACCAAATTTATCAATTTAGAGGCGTCATAATGTCGGTTCATTATTACGTATTTGGTACCACAGCTAGAGCATGTCTCCAATACTAATGAATATAGGAGCCTGAAAATCGTTTCAATTCGTCTCATTGCTGGTATATCTATAACAATCTATCGAATTTTTACCAAATTTATCAATTTAGAGGCGTCATAATGTCGGTTCATTATTACGTATTTGGTACCACAGCTAGAGCATGTCTCCAATACTAATGAATATAGGAGCCTGAAAATCGTTTCAATTCGTCTCATTGCTGGTATATCTATAACAATCTATCGAATTTTTACCAAATTTATCAATTTAGAGGCGTCATAATGTCGGTTCATTATTACGTATTTGGTACCACAGCTAGAGCATGTCTCCAATACTAATGAATATAGGAGCCTGAAAATCGTTTCAATTCGTCTCATTGCTGGTATATCTATAACAATCTATCGAATTTTTACCAAATTTATCAATTTAGAGGCGTCATAATGTCGGTTCATTATTACGTATTTGGTACCACAGCTAGAGCATGTCTCCAATACTAATGAATATAGGAGCCTGAAAATCGTTTCAATTCGTCTCATTGCTGGTATATCTATAACAATCTATCGAATTTTTACCAAATTTATCAATTTAGAGGCGTCATAATGTCGGTTCATTATTACGTATTTGGTACCACAGCTAGAGCATGTCTCCAATACTAATGAATATAGGAGCCTGAAAATCGTTTCAATTCGTCTCATTGCTGGTATATCTATAACAATCTATCGAATTTTTACCAAATTTATCAATTTAGAGGCGTCATAATGTCGGTTCATTATTACGTATTTGGTACCACAGCTAGAGCATGTCTCCAATACTAATGAATATAGGAGCCTGAAAATCGTTTCAATTCGTCTCATTGCTGGTATATCTATAACAATCTATCGAATTTTTACCAAATTTATCAATTTAGAGGCGTCATAATGTCGGTTCATTATTACGTATTTGGTACCACAGCTAGAGCATGTCTCCAATACTAATGAATATAGGAGCCTGAAAATCGTTTCAATTCGTCTCATTGCTGGTATATCTATAACAATCTATCGAATTTTTACCAAATTTATCAATTTAGAGGCGTCATAATGTCGGTTCATTATTACGTATTTGGTACCACAGCTAGAGCATGTCTCCAATACTAATGAATATAGGAGCCTGAAAATCGTTTCAATTCGTCTCATTGCTGGTATATCTATAACAATCTATCGAATTTTTACCAAATTTATCAATTTAGAGGCGTCATAATGTCGGTTCATTATTACGTATTTGGTACCACAGCTAGAGCATGTCTCCAATACTAATGAATATAGGAGCCTGAAAATCGTTTCAATTCGTCTCATTGCTGGTATATCTATAACAATCTATCGAATTTTTACCAAATTTATCAATTTAGAGGCGTCATAATGTCGGTTCATTATTACGTATTTGGTACCACAGCTAGAGCATGTCTCCAATACTAATGAATATAGGAGCCTGAAAATCGTTTCAATTCGTCTCATTGCTGGTATATCTATAACAATCTATCGAATTTTTACCAAATTTATCAATTTAGAGGCGTCATAATGTCGGTTCATTATTACGTATTTGGTACCACAGCTAGAGCATGTCTCCAATACTAATGAATATAGGAGCCTGAAAATCGTTTCAATTCGTCTCATTGCTGGTATATCTATAACAATCTATCGAATTTTTACCAAATTTATCAATTTAGAGGCGTCATAATGTCGGTTCATTATTACGTATTTGGTACCACAGCTAGAGCATGTCTCCAATACTAATGAATATAGGAGCCTGAAAATCGTTTCAATTCGTCTCATTGCTGGTATATCTATAACAATCTATCGAATTTTTACCAAATTTATCAATTTAGAGGCGTCATAATGTCGGTTCATTATTACGTATTTGGTACCACAGCTAGAGCATGTCTCCAATACTAATGAATATAGGAGCCTGAAAATCGTTTCAATTCGTCTCATTGCTGGTATATCTATAACAATCTATCGAATTTTTACCAAATTTATCAATTTAGAGGCGTCATAATGTCGGTTCATTATTACGTATTTGGTACCACAGCTAGAGCATGTCTCCAATACTAATGAATATAGGAGCCTGAAAATCGTTTCAATTCGTCTCATTGCTGGTATATCTATAACAATCTATCGAATTTTTACCAAATTTATCAATTTAGAGGCGTCATAATGTCGGTTCATTATTACGTATTTGGTACCACAGCTAGAGCATGTCTCCAATACTAATGAATATAGGAGCCTGAAAATCGTTTCAATTCGTCTCATTGCTGGTATATCTATAACAATCTATCGAATTTTTACCAAATTTATCAATTTAGAGGCGTCATAATGTCGGTTCATTATTACGTATTTGGTACCACAGCTAGAGCATGTCTCCAATACTAATGAATATAGGAGCCTGAAAATCGTTTCAATTCGTCTCATTGCTGGTATATCTATAACAATCTATCGAATTTTTACCAAATTTATCAATTTAGAGGCGTCATAATGTCGGTTCATTATTACGTATTTGGTACCACAGCTAGAGCATGTCTCCAATACTAATGAATATAGGAGCCTGAAAATCGTTTCAATTCGTCTCATTGCTGGTATATCTATAACAATCTATCGAATTTTTACCAAATTTATCAATTTAGAGGCGTCATAATGTCGGTTCATTATTACGTATTTGGTACCACAGCTAGAGCATGTCTCCAATACTAATGAATATAGGAGCCTGAAAATCGTTTCAATTCGTCTCATTGCTGGTATATCTATAACAATCTATCGAATTTTTACCAAATTTATCAATTTAGAGGCGTCATAATGTCGGTTCATTATTACGTATTTGGTACCACAGCTAGAGCATGTCTCCAATACTAATGAATATAGGAGCCTGAAAATCGTTTCAATTCGTCTCATTGCTGGTATATCTATAACAATCTATCGAATTTTTACCAAATTTATCAATTTAGAGGCGTCATAATGTCGGTTCATTATTACGTATTTGGTACCACAGCTAGAGCATGTCTCCAATACTAATGAATATAGGAGCCTGAAAATCGTTTCAATTCGTCTCATTGCTGGTATATCTATAACAATCTATCGAATTTTTACCAAATTTATCAATTTAGAGGCGTCATAATGTCGGTTCATTATTACGTATTTGGTACCACAGCTAGAGCATGTCTCCAATACTAATGAATATAGGAGCCTGAAAATCGTTTCAATTCGTCTCATTGCTGGTATATCTATAACAATCTATCGAATTTTTACCAAATTTATCAATTTAGAGGCGTCATAATGTCGGTTCATTATTACGTATTTGGTACCACAGCTAGAGCATGTCTCCAATACTAATGAATATAGGAGCCTGAAAATCGTTTCAATTCGTCTCATTGCTGGTATATCTATAACAATCTATCGAATTTTTACCAAATTTATCAATTTAGAGGCGTCATAATGTCGGTTCATTATTACGTATTTGGTACCACAGCTAGAGCATGTCTCCAATACTAATGAATATAGGAGCCTGAAAATCGTTTCAATTCGTCTCATTGCTGGTATATCTATAACAATCTATCGAATTTTTACCAAATTTATCAATTTAGAGGCGTCATAATGTCGGTTCATTATTACGTATTTGGTACCACAGCTAGAGCATGTCTCCAATACTAATGAATATAGGAGCCTGAAAATCGTTTCAATTCGTCTCATTGCTGGTATATCTATAACAATCTATCGAATTTTTACCAAATTTATCAATTTAGAGGCGTCATAATGTCGGTTCATTATTACGTATTTGGTACCACAGCTAGAGCATGTCTCCAATACTAATGAATATAGGAGCCTGAAAATCGTTTCAATTCGTCTCATTGCTGGTATATCTATAACAATCTATCGAATTTTTACCAAATTTATCAATTTAGAGGCGTCATAATGTCGGTTCATTATTACGTATTTGGTACCACAGCTAGAGCATGTCTCCAATACTAATGAATATAGGAGCCTGAAAATCGTTTCAATTCGTCTCATTGCTGGTATATCTATAACAATCTATCGAATTTTTACCAAATTTATCAATTTAGAGGCGTCATAATGTCGGTTCATTATTACGTATTTGGTACCACAGCTAGAGCATGTCTCCAATACTAATGAATATAGGAGCCTGAAAATCGTTTCAATTCGTCTCATTGCTGGTATATCTATAACAATCTATCGAATTTTTACCAAATTTATCAATTTAGAGGCGTCATAATGTCGGTTCATTATTACGTATTTGGTACCACAGCTAGAGCATGTCTCCAATACTAATGAATATAGGAGCCTGAAAATCGTTTCAATTCGTCTCATTGCTGGTATATCTATAACAATCTATCGAATTTTTACCAAATTTATCAATTTAGAGGCGTCATAATGTCGGTTCATTATTACGTATTTGGTACCACAGCTAGAGCATGTCTCCAATACTAATGAATATAGGAGCCTGAAAATCGTTTCAATTCGTCTCATTGCTGGTATATCTATAACAATCTATCGAATTTTTACCAAATTTATCAATTTAGAGGCGTCATAATGTCGGTTCATTATTACGTATTTGGTACCACAGCTAGAGCATGTCTCCAATACTAATGAATATAGGAGCCTGAAAATCGTTTCAATTCGTCTCATTGCTGGTATATCTATAACAATCTATCGAATTTTTACCAAATTTATCAATTTAGAGGCGTCATAATGTCGGTTCATTATTACGTATTTGGTACCACAGCTAGAGCATGTCTCCAATACTAATGAATATAGGAGCCTGAAAATCGTTTCAATTCGTCTCATTGCTGGTATATCTATAACAATCTATCGAATTTTTACCAAATTTATCAATTTAGAGGCGTCATAATGTCGGTTCATTATTACGTATTTGGTACCACAGCTAGAGCATGTCTCCAATACTAATGAATATAGGAGCCTGAAAATCGTTTCAATTCGTCTCATTGCTGGTATATCTATAACAATCTATCGAATTTTTACCAAATTTATCAATTTAGAGGCGTCATAATGTCGGTTCATTATTACGTATTTGGTACCACAGCTAGAGCATGTCTCCAATACTAATGAATATAGGAGCCTGAAAATCGTTTCAATTCGTCTCATTGCTGGTATATCTATAACAATCTATCGAATTTTTACCAAATTTATCAATTTAGAGGCGTCATAATGTCGGTTCATTATTACGTATTTGGTACCACAGCTAGAGCATGTCTCCAATACTAATGAATATAGGAGCCTGAAAATCGTTTCAATTCGTCTCATTGCTGGTATATCTATAACAATCTATCGAATTTTTACCAAATTTATCAATTTAGAGGCGTCATAATGTCGGTTCA
This sequence comes from Apolygus lucorum, assembly GCA_009739505.2. Classification (NCBI taxonomy): domain Eukaryota; kingdom Metazoa; phylum Arthropoda; class Insecta; order Hemiptera; family Miridae; genus Apolygus; species Apolygus lucorum. The sequence continues at coordinate 58,165 of WIXP02000087.1, forward strand.
TTATTACGTATTTGGTACCACAGCTAGAGCATGTCTCCAATACTAATGAATATAGGAGCCTGAAAATCGTTTCAATTCGTCTCATTGCTGGTATATCTATAACAATCTATCGAATTTTTACCAAATTTATCAATTTAGAGGCGTCATAATGTCGGTTCATTATTACGTATTTGGTACCACAGCTAGAGCATGTCTCCAATACTAATGAATATAGGAGCCTGAAAATCGTTTCAATTCGTCTCATTGCTGGTATATCTATAACAATCTATCGAATTTTTACCAAATTTATCAATTTAGAGGCGTCATAATGTCGGTTCATTATTACGTATTTGGTACCACAGCTAGAGCATGTCTCCAATACTAATGAATATAGGAGCCTGAAAATCGTTTCAATTCGTCTCATTGCTGGTATATCTATAACAATCTATCGAATTTTTACCAAATTTATCAATTTAGAGGCGTCATAATGTCGGTTCATTATTACGTATTTGGTACCACAGCTAGAGCATGTCTCCAATACTAATGAATATAGGAGCCTGAAAATCGTTTCAATTCGTCTCATTGCTGGTATATCTATAACAATCTATCGAATTTTTACCAAATTTATCAATTTAGAGGCGTCATAATGTCGGTTCATTATTACGTATTTGGTACCACAGCTAGAGCATGTCTCCAATACTAATGAATATAGGAGCCTGAAAATCGTTTCAATTCGTCTCATTGCTGGTATATCTATAACAATCTATCGAATTTTTACCAAATTTATCAATTTAGAGGCGTCATAATGTCGGTTCATTATTACGTATTTGGTACCACAGCTAGAGCATGTCTCCAATACTAATGAATATAGGAGCCTGAAAATCGTTTCAATTCGTCTCATTGCTGGTATATCTATAACAATCTATCGAATTTTTACCAAATTTATCAATTTAGAGGCGTCATAATGTCGGTTCATTATTACGTATTTGGTACCACAGCTAGAGCATGTCTCCAATACTAATGAATATAGGAGCCTGAAAATCGTTTCAATTCGTCTCATTGCTGGTATATCTATAACAATCTATCGAATTTTTACCAAATTTATCAATTTAGAGGCGTCATAATGTCGGTTCATTATTACGTATTTGGTACCACAGCTAGAGCATGTCTCCAATACTAATGAATATAGGAGCCTGAAAATCGTTTCAATTCGTCTCATTGCTGGTATATCTATAACAATCTATCGAATTTTTACCAAATTTATCAATTTAGAGGCGTCATAATGTCGGTTCATTATTACGTATTTGGTACCACAGCTAGAGCATGTCTCCAATACTAATGAATATAGGAGCCTGAAAATCGTTTCAATTCGTCTCATTGCTGGTATATCTATAACAATCTATCGAATTTTTACCAAATTTATCAATTTAGAGGCGTCATAATGTCGGTTCATTATTACGTATTTGGTACCACAGCTAGAGCATGTCTCCAATACTAATGAATATAGGAGCCTGAAAATCGTTTCAATTCGTCTCATTGCTGGTATATCTATAACAATCTATCGAATTTTTACCAAATTTATCAATTTAGAGGCGTCATAATGTCGGTTCATTATTACGTATTTGGTACCACAGCTAGAGCATGTCTCCAATACTAATGAATATAGGAGCCTGAAAATCGTTTCAATTCGTCTCATTGCTGGTATATCTATAACAATCTATCGAATTTTTACCAAATTTATCAATTTAGAGGCGTCATAATGTCGGTTCATTATTACGTATTTGGTACCACAGCTAGAGCATGTCTCCAATACTAATGAATATAGGAGCCTGAAAATCGTTTCAATTCGTCTCATTGCTGGTATATCTATAACAATCTATCGAATTTTTACCAAATTTATCAATTTAGAGGCGTCATAATGTCGGTTCATTATTACGTATTTGGTACCACAGCTAGAGCATGTCTCCAATACTAATGAATATAGGAGCCTGAAAATCGTTTCAATTCGTCTCATTGCTGGTATATCTATAACAATCTATCGAATTTTTACCAAATTTATCAATTTAGAGGCGTCATAATGTCGGTTCATTATTACGTATTTGGTACCACAGCTAGAGCATGTCTCCAATACTAATGAATATAGGAGCCTGAAAATCGTTTCAATTCGTCTCATTGCTGGTATATCTATAACAATCTATCGAATTTTTACCAAATTTATCAATTTAGAGGCGTCATAATGTCGGTTCATTATTACGTATTTGGTACCACAGCTAGAGCATGTCTCCAATACTAATGAATATAGGAGCCTGAAAATCGTTTCAATTCGTCTCATTGCTGGTATATCTATAACAATCTATCGAATTTTTACCAAATTTATCAATTTAGAGGCGTCATAATGTCGGTTCATTATTACGTATTTGGTACCACAGCTAGAGCATGTCTCCAATACTAATGAATATAGGAGCCTGAAAATCGTTTCAATTCGTCTCATTGCTGGTATATCTATAACAATCTATCGAATTTTTACCAAATTTATCAATTTAGAGGCGTCATAATGTCGGTTCATTATTACGTATTTGGTACCACAGCTAGAGCATGTCTCCAATACTAATGAATATAGGAGCCTGAAAATCGTTTCAATTCGTCTCATTGCTGGTATATCTATAACAATCTATCGAATTTTTACCAAATTTATCAATTTAGAGGCGTCATAATGTCGGTTCATTATTACGTATTTGGTACCACAGCTAGAGCATGTCTCCAATACTAATGAATATAGGAGCCTGAAAATCGTTTCAATTCGTCTCATTGCTGGTATATCTATAACAATCTATCGAATTTTTACCAAATTTATCAATTTAGAGGCGTCATAATGTCGGTTCATTATTACGTATTTGGTACCACAGCTAGAGCATGTCTCCAATACTAATGAATATAGGAGCCTGAAAATCGTTTCAATTCGTCTCATTGCTGGTATATCTATAACAATCTATCGAATTTTTACCAAATTTATCAATTTAGAGGCGTCATAATGTCGGTTCATTATTACGTATTTGGTACCACAGCTAGAGCATGTCTCCAATACTAATGAATATAGGAGCCTGAAAATCGTTTCAATTCGTCTCATTGCTGGTATATCTATAACAATCTATCGAATTTTTACCAAATTTATCAATTTAGAGGCGTCATAATGTCGGTTCATTATTACGTATTTGGTACCACAGCTAGAGCATGTCTCCAATACTAATGAATATAGGAGCCTGAAAATCGTTTCAATTCGTCTCATTGCTGGTATATCTATAACAATCTATCGAATTTTTACCAAATTTATCAATTTAGAGGCGTCATAATGTCGGTTCATTATTACGTATTTGGTACCACAGCTAGAGCATGTCTCCAATACTAATGAATATAGGAGCCTGAAAATCGTTTCAATTCGTCTCATTGCTGGTATATCTATAACAATCTATCGAATTTTTACCAAATTTATCAATTTAGAGGCGTCATAATGTCGGTTCATTATTACGTATTTGGTACCACAGCTAGAGCATGTCTCCAATACTAATGAATATAGGAGCCTGAAAATCGTTTCAATTCGTCTCATTGCTGGTATATCTATAACAATCTATCGAATTTTTACCAAATTTATCAATTTAGAGGCGTCATAATGTCGGTTCATTATTACGTATTTGGTACCACAGCTAGAGCATGTCTCCAATACTAATGAATATAGGAGCCTGAAAATCGTTTCAATTCGTCTCATTGCTGGTATATCTATAACAATCTATCGAATTTTTACCAAATTTATCAATTTAGAGGCGTCATAATGTCGGTTCATTATTACGTATTTGGTACCACAGCTAGAGCATGTCTCCAATACTAATGAATATAGGAGCCTGAAAATCGTTTCAATTCGTCTCATTGCTGGTATATCTATAACAATCTATCGAATTTTTACCAAATTTATCAATTTAGAGGCGTCATAATGTCGGTTCATTATTACGTATTTGGTACCACAGCTAGAGCATGTCTCCAATACTAATGAATATAGGAGCCTGAAAATCGTTTCAATTCGTCTCATTGCTGGTATATCTATAACAATCTATCGAATTTTTACCAAATTTATCAATTTAGAGGCGTCATAATGTCGGTTCATTATTACGTATTTGGTACCACAGCTAGAGCATGTCTCCAATACTAATGAATATAGGAGCCTGAAAATCGTTTCAATTCGTCTCATTGCTGGTATATCTATAACAATCTATCGAATTTTTACCAAATTTATCAATTTAGAGGCGTCATAATGTCGGTTCATTATTACGTATTTGGTACCACAGCTAGAGCATGTCTCCAATACTAATGAATATAGGAGCCTGAAAATCGTTTCAATTCGTCTCATTGCTGGTATATCTATAACAATCTATCGAATTTTTACCAAATTTATCAATTTAGAGGCGTCATAATGTCGGTTCATTATTACGTATTTGGTACCACAGCTAGAGCATGTCTCCAATACTAATGAATATAGGAGCCTGAAAATCGTTTCAATTCGTCTCATTGCTGGTATATCTATAACAATCTATCGAATTTTTACCAAATTTATCAATTTAGAGGCGTCATAATGTCGGTTCATTATTACGTATTTGGTACCACAGCTAGAGCATGTCTCCAATACTAATGAATATAGGAGCCTGAAAATCGTTTCAATTCGTCTCATTGCTGGTATATCTATAACAATCTATCGAATTTTTACCAAATTTATCAATTTAGAGGCGTCATAATGTCGGTTCATTATTACGTATTTGGTACCACAGCTAGAGCATGTCTCCAATACTAATGAATATAGGAGCCTGAAAATCGTTTCAATTCGTCTCATTGCTGGTATATCTATAACAATCTATCGAATTTTTACCAAATTTATCAATTTAGAGGCGTCATAATGTCGGTTCATTATTACGTATTTGGTACCACAGCTAGAGCATGTCTCCAATACTAATGAATATAGGAGCCTGAAAATCGTTTCAATTCGTCTCATTGCTGGTATATCTATAACAATCTATCGAATTTTTACCAAATTTATCAATTTAGAGGCGTCATAATGTCGGTTCATTATTACGTATTTGGTACCACAGCTAGAGCATGTCTCCAATACTAATGAATATAGGAGCCTGAAAATCGTTTCAATTCGTCTCATTGCTGGTATATCTATAACAATCTATCGAATTTTTACCAAATTTATCAATTTAGAGGCGTCATAATGTCGGTTCATTATTACGTATTTGGTACCACAGCTAGAGCATGTCTCCAATACTAATGAATATAGGAGCCTGAAAATCGTTTCAATTCGTCTCATTGCTGGTATATCTATAACAATCTATCGAATTTTTACCAAATTTATCAATTTAGAGGCGTCATAATGTCGGTTCATTATTACGTATTTGGTACCACAGCTAGAGCATGTCTCCAATACTAATGAATATAGGAGCCTGAAAATCGTTTCAATTCGTCTCATTGCTGGTATATCTATAACAATCTATCGAATTTTTACCAAATTTATCAATTTAGAGGCGTCATAATGTCGGTTCATTATTACGTATTTGGTACCACAGCTAGAGCATGTCTCCAATACTAATGAATATAGGAGCCTGAAAATCGTTTCAATTCGTCTCATTGCTGGTATATCTATAACAATCTATCGAATTTTTACCAAATTTATCAATTTAGAGGCGTCATAATGTCGGTTCATTATTACGTATTTGGTACCACAGCTAGAGCATGTCTCCAATACTAATGAATATAGGAGCCTGAAAATCGTTTCAATTCGTCTCATTGCTGGTATATCTATAACAATCTATCGAATTTTTACCAAATTTATCAATTTAGAGGCGTCATAATGTCGGTTCATTATTACGTATTTGGTACCACAGCTAGAGCATGTCTCCAATACTAATGAATATAGGAGCCTGAAAATCGTTTCAATTCGTCTCATTGCTGGTATATCTATAACAATCTATCGAATTTTTACCAAATTTATCAATTTAGAGGCGTCATAATGTCGGTTCATTATTACGTATTTGGTACCACAGCTAGAGCATGTCTCCAATACTAATGAATATAGGAGCCTGAAAATCGTTTCAATTCGTCTCATTGCTGGTATATCTATAACAATCTATCGAATTTTTACCAAATTTATCAATTTAGAGGCGTCATAATGTCGGTTCATTATTACGTATTTGGTACCACAGCTAGAGCATGTCTCCAATACTAATGAATATAGGAGCCTGAAAATCGTTTCAATTCGTCTCATTGCTGGTATATCTATAACAATCTATCGAATTTTTACCAAATTTATCAATTTAGAGGCGTCATAATGTCGGTTCATTATTACGTATTTGGTACCACAGCTAGAGCATGTCTCCAATACTAATGAATATAGGAGCCTGAAAATCGTTTCAATTCGTCTCATTGCTGGTATATCTATAACAATCTATCGAATTTTTACCAAATTTATCAATTTAGAGGCGTCATAATGTCGGTTCATTATTACGTATTTGGTACCACAGCTAGAGCATGTCTCCAATACTAATGAATATAGGAGCCTGAAAATCGTTTCAATTCGTCTCATTGCTGGTATATCTATAACAATCTATCGAATTTTTACCAAATTTATCAATTTAGAGGCGTCATAATGTCGGTTCATTATTACGTATTTGGTACCACAGCTAGAGCATGTCTCCAATACTAATGAATATAGGAGCCTGAAAATCGTTTCAATTCGTCTCATTGCTGGTATATCTATAACAATCTATCGAATTTTTACCAAATTTATCAATTTAGAGGCGTCATAATGTCGGTTCATTATTACGTATTTGGTACCACAGCTAGAGCATGTCTCCAATACTAATGAATATAGGAGCCTGAAAATCGTTTCAATTCGTCTCATTGCTGGTATATCTATAACAATCTATCGAATTTTTACCAAATTTATCAATTTAGAGGCGTCATAATGTCGGTTCATTATTACGTATTTGGTACCACAGCTAGAGCATGTCTCCAATACTAATGAATATAGGAGCCTGAAAATCGTTTCAATTCGTCTCATTGCTGGTATATCTATAACAATCTATCGAATTTTTACCAAATTTATCAATTTAGAGGCGTCATAATGTCGGTTCATTATTACGTATTTGGTACCACAGCTAGAGCATGTCTCCAATACTAATGAATATAGGAGCCTGAAAATCGTTTCAATTCGTCTCATTGCTGGTATATCTATAACAATCTATCGAATTTTTACCAAATTTATCAATTTAGAGGCGTCATAATGTCGGTTCATTATTACGTATTTGGTACCACAGCTAGAGCATGTCTCCAATACTAATGAATATAGGAGCCTGAAAATCGTTTCAATTCGTCTCATTGCTGGTATATCTATAACAATCTATCGAATTTTTACCAAATTTATCAATTTAGAGGCGTCATAATGTCGGTTCATTATTACGTATTTGGTACCACAGCTAGAGCATGTCTCCAATACTAATGAATATAGGAGCCTGAAAATCGTTTCAATTCGTCTCATTGCTGGTATATCTATAACAATCTATCGAATTTTTACCAAATTTATCAATTTAGAGGCGTCATAATGTCGGTTCATTATTACGTATTTGGTACCACAGCTAGAGCATGTCTCCAATACTAATGAATATAGGAGCCTGAAAATCGTTTCAATTCGTCTCATTGCTGGTATATCTATAACAATCTATCGAATTTTTACCAAATTTATCAATTTAGAGGCGTCATAATGTCGGTTCATTATTACGTATTTGGTACCACAGCTAGAGCATGTCTCCAATACTAATGAATATAGGAGCCTGAAAATCGTTTCAATTCGTCTCATTGCTGGTATATCTATAACAATCTATCGAATTTTTACCAAATTTATCAATTTAGAGGCGTCATAATGTCGGTTCATTATTACGTATTTGGTACCACAGCTAGAGCATGTCTCCAATACTAATGAATATAGGAGCCTGAAAATCGTTTCAATTCGTCTCATTGCTGGTATATCTATAACAATCTATCGAATTTTTACCAAATTTATCAATTTAGAGGCGTCATAATGTCGGTTCATTATTACGTATTTGGTACCACAGCTAGAGCATGTCTCCAATACTAATGAATATAGGAGCCTGAAAATCGTTTCAATTCGTCTCATTGCTGGTATATCTATAACAATCTATCGAATTTTTACCAAATTTATCAATTTAGAGGCGTCATAATGTCGGTTCATTATTACGTATTTGGTACCACAGCTAGAGCATGTCTCCAATACTAATGAATATAGGAGCCTGAAAATCGTTTCAATTCGTCTCATTGCTGGTATATCTATAACAATCTATCGAATTTTTACCAAATTTATCAATTTAGAGGCGTCATAATGTCGGTTCATTATTACGTATTTGGTACCACAGCTAGAGCATGTCTCCAATACTAATGAATATAGGAGCCTGAAAATCGTTTCAATTCGTCTCATTGCTGGTATATCTATAACAATCTATCGAATTTTTACCAAATTTATCAATTTAGAGGCGTCATAATGTCGGTTCATTATTACGTATTTGGTACCACAGCTAGAGCATGTCTCCAATACTAATGAATATAGGAGCCTGAAAATCGTTTCAATTCGTCTCATTGCTGGTATATCTATAACAATCTATCGAATTTTTACCAAATTTATCAATTTAGAGGCGTCATAATGTCGGTTCATTATTACGTATTTGGTACCACAGCTAGAGCATGTCTCCAATACTAATGAATATAGGAGCCTGAAAATCGTTTCAATTCGTCTCATTGCTGGTATATCTATAACAATCTATCGAATTTTTACCAAATTTATCAATTTAGAGGCGTCATAATGTCGGTTCATTATTACGTATTTGGTACCACAGCTAGAGCATGTCTCCAATACTAATGAATATAGGAGCCTGAAAATCGTTTCAATTCGTCTCATTGCTGGTATATCTATAACAATCTATCGAATTTTTACCAAATTTATCAATTTAGAGGCGTCATAATGTCGGTTCATTATTACGTATTTGGTACCACAGCTAGAGCATGTCTCCAATACTAATGAATATAGGAGCCTGAAAATCGTTTCAATTCGTCTCATTGCTGGTATATCTATAACAATCTATCGAATTTTTACCAAATTTATCAATTTAGAGGCGTCATAATGTCGGTTCATTATTACGTATTTGGTACCACAGCTAGAGCATGTCTCCAATACTAATGAATATAGGAGCCTGAAAATCGTTTCAATTCGTCTCATTGCTGGTATATCTATAACAATCTATCGAATTTTTACCAAATTTATCAATTTAGAGGCGTCATAATGTCGGTTCATTATTACGTATTTGGTACCACAGCTAGAGCATGTCTCCAATACTAATGAATATAGGAGCCTGAAAATCGTTTCAATTCGTCTCATTGCTGGTATATCTATAACAATCTATCGAATTTTTACCAAATTTATCAATTTAGAGGCGTCATAATGTCGGTTCATTATTACGTATTTGGTACCACAGCTAGAGCATGTCTCCAATACTAATGAATATAGGAGCCTGAAAATCGTTTCAATTCGTCTCATTGCTGGTATATCTATAACAATCTATCGAATTTTTACCAAATTTATCAATTTAGAGGCGTCATAATGTCGGTTCATTATTACGTATTTGGTACCACAGCTAGAGCATGTCTCCAATACTAATGAATATAGGAGCCTGAAAATCGTTTCAATTCGTCTCATTGCTGGTATATCTATAACAATCTATCGAATTTTTACCAAATTTATCAATTTAGAGGCGTCATAATGTCGGTTCATTATTACGTATTTGGTACCACAGCTAGAGCATGTCTCCAATACTAATGAATATAGGAGCCTGAAAATCGTTTCAATTCGTCTCATTGCTGGTATATCTATAACAATCTATCGAATTTTTACCAAATTTATCAATTTAGAGGCGTCATAATGTCGGTTCATTATTACGTATTTGGTACCACAGCTAGAGCATGTCTCCAATACTAATGAATATAGGAGCCTGAAAATCGTTTCAATTCGTCTCATTGCTGGTATATCTATAACAATCTATCGAATTTTTACCAAATTTATCAATTTAGAGGCGTCATAATGTCGGTTCATTATTACGTATTTGGTACCACAGCTAGAGCATGTCTCCAATACTAATGAATATAGGAGCCTGAAAATCGTTTCAATTCGTCTCATTGCTGGTATATCTATAACAATCTATCGAATTTTTACCAAATTTATCAATTTAGAGGCGTCATAATGTCGGTTCATTATACGTATATTACCACAGCTAGAGCATGTCTCCAATACTAATGAATATAGGAGCCTGAAAATCGTTTCAATTCGTCTCATTGCTGGTATATCTATAACAATCTATCGAATTTTTACCAAATTTATCAATTTAGAGGCGTCATAATGTCGGTTCATTATTACGTATTTGGTACCACAGCTAGAGCATGTCTCCAATACTAATGAATATAGGAGCCTGAAAATCGTTTCAATTCGTCTCATTGCTGGTATATCTATAACAATCTATCGAATTTTTACCAAATTTATCAATTTAGAGGCGTCATAATGTCGGTTCATTATTACGTATTTGGTACCACAGCTAGAGCATGTCTCCAATACTAATGAATATAGGAGCCTGAAAATCGTTTCAATTCGTCTCATTGCTGGTATATCTATAACAATCTATCGAATTTTTACCAAATTTATCAATTTAGAGGCGTCATAATTATTACGTATTTGGTACCACAGCTAGAGCATGTCTCCAATACTAATGAATATAGGAGCCTGAAAATCGTTTCAATTCGTCTCATTGCTGGTATATCTATAACAATCTATCGAATTTTTACCAAATTTATCAATTTAGAGGCGTCATAATGTCGGTTCATTATTACGTATTTGGTACCACAGCTAGAGCATGTCTCCAATACTAATGAATATAGGAGCCTGAAAATCGTTTCAATTCGTCTCATTGCTGGTATATCTATAACAATCTATCGAATTTTTACCAAATTTATCAATTTAGAGGCGTCATAATGTCGGTTCATTATTACGTATTTGGTACCACAGCTAGAGCATGTCTCCAATACTAATGAATATAGGAGCCTGAAAATCGTTTCAATTCGTCTCATTGCTGGTATATCTATAACAATCTATCGAATTTTTACCAAATTTATCAATTTAGAGGCGTCATAATGTCGGTTCATTATTACGTATTTGGTACCACAGCTAGAGCATGTCTCCAATACTAATGAATATAGGAGCCTGAAAATCGTTTCAATTCGTCTCATTGCTGGTATATCTATAACAATCTATCGAATTTTTACCAAATTTATCAATTTAGAGGCGTCATAATGTCGGTTCATTATTACGTATTTGGTACCACAGCTAGAGCATGTCTCCAATACTAATGAATATAGGAGCCTGAAAATCGTTTCAATTCGTCTCATTGCTGGTATATCTATAACAATCTATCGAATTTTTACCAAATTTATCAATTTAGAGGCGTCATAATGTCGGTTCATTATTACGTATTTGGTACCACAGCTAGAGCATGTCTCCAATACTAATGAATATAGGAGCCTGAAAATCGTTTCAATTCGTCTCATTGCTGGTATATCTATAACAATCTATCGAATTTTTACCAAATTTATCAATTTAGAGGCGTCATAATGTCGGTTCATTATTACGTATTTGGTACCACAGCTAGAGCATGTCTCCAATACTAATGAATATAGGAGCCTGAAAATCGTTTCAATTCGTCTCATTGCTGGTATATCTATAACAATCTATCGAATTTTTACCAAATTTATCAATTTAGAGGCGTCATAATGTCGGTTCATTATTACGTATTTGGTACCACAGCTAGAGCATGTCTCCAATACTAATGAATATAGGAGCCTGAAAATCGTTTCAATTCGTCTCATTGCTGGTATATCTATAACAATCTATCGAATTTTTACCAAATTTATCAATTTAGAGGCGTCATAATGTCGGTTCATTATTACGTATTTGGTACCACAGCTAGAGCATGTCTCCAATACTAATGAATATAGGAGCCTGAAAATCGTTTCAATTCGTCTCATTGCTGGTATATCTATAACAATCTATCGAATTTTTACCAAATTTATCAATTTAGAGGCGTCATAATGTCGGTTCATTATTACGTATTTGGTACCACAGCTAGAGCATGTCTCCAATACTAATGAATATAGGAGCCTGAAAATCGTTTCAATTCGTCTCATTGCTGGTATATCTATAACAATCTATCGAATTTTTACCAAATTTATCAATTTAGAGGCGTCATAATGTCGGTTCATTATTACGTATTTGGTACCACAGCTAGAGCATGTCTCCAATACTAATGAATATAGGAGCCTGAAAATCGTTTCAATTCGTCTCATTGCTGGTATATCTATAACAATCTATCGAATTTTTACCAAATTTATCAATTTAGAGGCGTCATAATGTCGGTTCATTATTACGTATTTGGTACCACAGCTAGAGCATGTCTCCAATACTAATGAATATAGGAGCCTGAAAATCGTTTCAATTCGTCTCATTGCTGGTATATCTATAACAATCTATCGAATTTTTACCAAATTTATCAATTTAGAGGCGTCATAATGTCGGTTCATTATTACGTATTTGGTACCACAGCTAGAGCATGTCTCCAATACTAATGAATATAGGAGCCTGAAAATCGTTTCAATTCGTCTCATTGCTGGTATATCTATAACAATCTATCGAATTTTTACCAAATTTATCAATTTAGAGGCGTCATAATGTCGGTTCATTATTACGTATTTGGTACCACAGCTAGAGCATGTCTCCAATACTAATGAATATAGGAGCCTGAAAATCGTTTCAATTCGTCTCATTGCTGGTATATCTATAACAATCTATCGAATTTTTACCAAATTTATCAATTTAGAGGCGTCATAATGTCGGTTCATTATTACGTATTTGGTACCACAGCTAGAGCATGTCTCCAATACTAATGAATATAGGAGCCTGAAAATCGTTTCAATTCGTCTCATTGCTGGTATATCTATAACAATCTATCGAATTTTTACCAAATTTATCAATTTAGAGGCGTCATAATGTCGGTTCATTATTACGTATTTGGTACCACAGCTAGAGCATGTCTCCAATACTAATGAATATAGGAGCCTGAAAATCGTTTCAATTCGTCTCATTGCTGGTATATCTATAACAATCTATCGAATTTTTACCAAATTTATCAATTTAGAGGCGTCATAATGTCGGTTCATTATTACGTATTTGGTACCACAGCTAGAGCATGTCTCCAATACTAATGAATATAGGAGCCTGAAAATCGTTTCAATTCGTCTCATTGCTGGTATATCTATAACAATCTATCGAATTTTTACCAAATTTATCAATTTAGAGGCGTCATAATGTCGGTTCATTATTACGTATTTGGTACCACAGCTAGAGCATGTCTCCAATACTAATGAATATAGGAGCCTGAAAATCGTTTCAATTCGTCTCATTGCTGGTATATCTATAACAATCTATCGAATTTTTACCAAATTTATCAATTTAGAGGCGTCATAATGTCGGTTCATTATTACGTATTTGGTACCACAGCTAGAGCATGTCTCCAATACTAATGAATATAGGAGCCTGAAAATCGTTTCAATTCGTCTCATTGCTGGTATATCTATAACAATCTATCGAATTTTTACCAAATTTATCAATTTAGAGGCGTCATAATGTCGGTTCATTATTACGTATTTGGTACCACAGCTAGAGCATGTCTCCAATACTAATGAATATAGGAGCCTGAAAATCGTTTCAATTCGTCTCATTGCTGGTATATCTATAACAATCTATCGAATTTTTACCAAATTTATCAATTTAGAGGCGTCATAATGTCGGTTCATTATTACGTATTTGGTACCACAGCTAGAGCATGTCTCCAATACTAATGAATATAGGAGCCTGAAAATCGTTTCAATTCGTCTCATTGCTGGTATATCTATAACAATCTATCGAATTTTTACCAAATTTATCAATTTAGAGGCGTCATAATGTCGGTTCATTATTACGTATTTGGTACCACAGCTAGAGCATGTCTCCAATACTAATGAATATAGGAGCCTGAAAATCGTTTCAATTCGTCTCATTGCTGGTATATCTATAACAATCTATCGAATTTTTACCAAATTTATCAATTTAGAGGCGTCATAATGTCGGTTCATTATTACGTATTTGGTACCACAGCTAGAGCATGTCTCCAATACTAATGAATATAGGAGCCTGAAAATCGTTTCAATTCGTCTCATTGCTGGTATATCTATAACAATCTATCGAATTTTTACCAAATTTATCAATTTAGAGGCGTCATAATGTCGGTTCATTATTACGTATTTGGTACCACAGCTAGAGCATGTCTCCAATACTAATGAATATAGGAGCCTGAAAATCGTTTCAATTCGTCTCATTGCTGGTATATCTATAACAATCTATCGAATTTTTACCAAATTTATCAATTTAGAGGCGTCATAATGTCGGTTCATTATTACGTATTTGGTACCACAGCTAGAGCATGTCTCCAATACTAATGAATATAGGAGCCTGAAAATCGTTTCAATTCGTCTCATTGCTGGTATATCTATAACAATCTATCGAATTTTTACCAAATTTATCAATTTAGAGGCGTCATAATGTCGGTTCATTATTACGTATTTGGTACCACAGCTAGAGCATGTCTCCAATACTAATGAATATAGGAGCCTGAAAATCGTTTCAATTCGTCTCATTGCTGGTATATCTATAACAATCTATCGAATTTTTACCAAATTTATCAATTTAGAGGCGTCATAATGTCGGTTCATTATTACGTATTTGGTACCACAGCTAGAGCATGTCTCCAATACTAATGAATATAGGAGCCTGAAAATCGTTTCAATTCGTCTCATTGCTGGTATATCTATAACAATCTATCGAATTTTTACCAAATTTATCAATTTAGAGGCGTCATAATGTCGGTTCATTATTACGTATTTGGTACCACAGCTAGAGCATGTCTCCAATACTAATGAATATAGGAGCCTGAAAATCGTTTCAATTCGTCTCATTGCTGGTATATCTATAACAATCTATCGAATTTTTACCAAATTTATCAATTTAGAGGCGTCATAATGTCGGTTCATTATTACGTATTTGGTACCACAGCTAGAGCATGTCTCCAATACTAATGAATATAGGAGCCTGAAAATCGTTTCAATTCGTCTCATTGCTGGTATATCTATAACAATCTATCGAATTTTTACCAAATTTATCAATTTAGAGGCGTCATAATGTCGGTTCATTATTACGTATTTGGTACCACAGCTAGAGCATGTCTCCAATACTAATGAATATAGGAGCCTGAAAATCGTTTCAATTCGTCTCATTGCTGGTATATCTATAACAATCTATCGAATTTTTACCAAATTTATCAATTTAGAGGCGTCATAATGTCGGTTCATTATTACGTATTTGGTACCACAGCTAGAGCATGTCTCCAATACTAATGAATATAGGAGCCTGAAAATCGTTTCAATTCGTCTCATTGCTGGTATATCTATAACAATCTATCGAATTTTTACCAAATTTATCAATTTAGAGGCGTCATAATGTCGGTTCATTATTACGTATTTGGTACCACAGCTAGAGCATGTCTCCAATACTAATGAATATAGGAGCCTGAAAATCGTTTCAATTCGTCTCATTGCTGGTATATCTATAACAATCTATCGAATTTTTACCAAATTTATCAATTTAGAGGCGTCATAATGTCGGTTCATTATTACGTATTTGGTACCACAGCTAGAGCATGTCTCCAATACTAATGAATATAGGAGCCTGAAAATCGTTTCAATTCGTCTCATTGCTGGTATATCTATAACAATCTATCGAATTTTTACCAAATTTATCAATTTAGAGGCGTCATAATGTCGGTTCATTATTACGTATTTGGATACCACAGCTAGAGGCATGTCTCCAATACTAATGAATATAGGAGCCCTGAAAATCGTTTCAATTCGTCTCATTGCTGGTATATCTATAACAATCTATCTAATTTTTACCAAATTTATCAATTTAGAGGCGTCATGAATGTCGGTTCATTATTACGTATTTAGGTACCACAGCTAGAGCATGTCTCCAATACTAATGAATATAGGAGCCTGAAAATCGTTTCAATTCGTCCTCATTGCTGGTATATCTATAACAATCTATCGAATTTTTACCAATTTATCAATTTAGAGGCGTCATAATGTCGGTTCATTATTACGTATTTGGTACCACAGCTAGAGCATGTCTCCAATACTAATGAATATAGGAGCCTGAAAATCGTTTCAATTCGTCTCATTTGCTGGTATATCTATAAACAATCTATCGAATTTTTTACCAAATTTTATCCAATTTAGAGGCGTCATAATGTCGGTTTCATTAGTACGTATTTAGGTTACCACAGCTAGAGCATGTCTCCAATACTAATGAATGTAGGAGCCTGAAATCGTTTCAATTCGTCTCATTGCTGGTAATATCTATAACAATCTATCGAATTTTTACCAAATTTATCAATTTAGAGGCGTCATATAGTCGGTTCATTATTACGTATTTGGTACCACAGCTAGAGCATGTCTCCAATACTAATGAATGTAGGAGCCTGAAAATCGTTTCAATTCGTCTCATTGCTGGTATATCTATACACATCTATCGAATTTTTACCAAATTTATCAATTTAGAGGCGTCATAATGTCGGTCATTATTACGTATTTGGTACCACAGCTAGAGCATGTCTCCAATACTAATGAATATAGGAGCCTGAAAATCGTTTCAATTCGTCTCATTGCTGGTATATCTATAACAATCTATCGAATTTTTACCAAATTATCGAATTTAGAGGCGTAATGATGCTGGTTCATTAGTACCTATTAGGTACCACAGCTAGAGCATGTCTCCAATACTAATGAAAGTAGGAGCCTGAAAATCGTTTCAATTCGTCTCATTGCTGGTATATCTATAACAATCTATCGAATTTTTACCAAATTTATCAATTTAGAGGCGTCATAATGTCGGTTCATTATTACGTATTTGGTACCACAGCTAGAGCATGTCTCCAATACTAATGAAAATAGGAGCCTGAAAATCGTTTCAATTCGTCTCATTGCTGGTATATCTATAACAATCTATCGAATTTTTACCAAATTTATCAATTTAGAGGCGTCATAATGTCGGTTCATTAGTTACGTATTAGGTACCACAGCTAGAGCATGTCTCCAATACTAATGAATATAGGAGCCTGAAAATCGTTTCAATTCGTCTCATTGCTGGTATATCTATAACAATCTATCGAATTTTTACCAAATTTATCAATTTAGAGGCGTCATAATGTCGGTTCATTTATTACGTATTTGGTACCACAGCTAGAGCATGTCTCCAATACTAATGAATATAGGAGCCTGAAAATCGTTTCAATTCGTCTCATTGCTGGTATATCTATAACAATCTATCGAATTTTTACCAAATTTATCAATTTAGAGGCGTCATAATGTCGGTTCATTATTACGTATTTGGTACCACAGCTAGAGCATGTCTCCAATACTAATGAATATAGGAGCCTGAAAATCGTTTCAATTCGTCTCATTGCTGGTATATCTATAACAATCTATCGAATTTTTACCAAATTTATCAATTTAGAGGCGTCATAATGTCGGTTCATTATTACGTATTTGGTACCACAGCTAGAGCATGTCTCCAATACTAATGAATATAGGAGCCTGAAATCGTTTCAATTCGTCTCATTGCTGGTATATCTATAACAATCTATCGAATTTTTACCAAATTTATCAATTTAGAGGCGTCATAATGTCGGTTCATTATTACGTATTTGGTACCACAGCTAGAGCATGTCTCCAATACTAATGAATATAGGAGCCTGAAAATCGTTTCAATTCGTCTCATTGCTGGTATATCTATAAACATCTATCGAATTTTTACCAAATTTATCAATTTAGAGGCGTCATAATGTCGGTTCATTATTACGTATTCTGGTACCACAGCTAGAGCATGTCTCCAATACTAATGAATATAGGAGCCTGAAAATCGTTTCAATTCGTCTCATTGCTGGTATATCTATAACAATCTATCGAATTTTTACCAAATTTATGCAATTTAGAGGCGTCATAATGCTGGTTTCATTATTACGTATTTGGTACCACAGCTAGAGCATGTCTCCAATACTAATGAATATAGGAGCCTGAAATCGTTTCAATTCGTCTCATTGCTGGTATATCTATAACAATCTATCGAATTTTTACCAAATTTATCAATTTAGAGGCGTCATAATGTCGGTTCATTATTACGTATTTGGTACCACAGCTAGAGCATGTCTCCAATACTAATGAATATAGGAGCCTGAAAATCGTTTCAATTCGTCTCATTGCTGGTATATCTATAACAATCTATCGAATTTTTACCAAATTTATCAATTTAGAGGCGTCATAATGTCGGTTCATTATTACGTATTTGGTACCACAGCTAGAGCATGTCTCCACTACTAATGAATATAGGAGCCTGAAAATCGTTTCAATTCGTCTCATTGCTGGTATATCTATAACAATCTATCGAATTTTTACCAAATTTATCAATTTAGAGGCGTCATAATGTCGGTTCATTATTACGTATTAGGTACCACAGCTCATGTCTCCAATACTAATAATTATAGGAGCCTGAAAATCGTTTCAATTCGTCTCATTGCTGGTATATCTATAACAATCTATCGAATTTTTACTAAATTTATCAATTTTGGAGGCGTCATAATGTCGGTTCATTATTACGTATTTGGTACCACAGCTAGAGCATGTCTCCAATACTAATGAATATAGGAGCCTGAAAATCGTTTCAATTCGTCTCATTGCTGGTATATCTATAACAATCTATCGAATTTTACCAAATTTATCAATTTAGAGGCGTCATAATGTCGGTTCATTATTACGTATTTGGTACCACAGCTAGAGCATGTCTCCAATACTAATGAATATAGGAGCCTGAAAATCGTTTCAATTCGTCTCATTGCTGGTATATCTATAACAATCTATCGAATTTTTACCAAATTTATGAATTTAGAGGCGTAATGATGCTGGTTCATTAGTACCTATTAGGTACCACAGCTAGAGCATGTCTCCAATACTAATGAATATAGGAGCCTGAAAATCGTTTCAATTCGTCTCATTGCTGGTATATCTATAACAATCTATCGAATTTTTACCAAATTTATGAATTTAGAGGCGTCATAATGTCGGTTCTATATTACGTATTTGGTACCACAGCTAGAGCATGTCTCCAATACTAATGAATATAGGAGCCTGAAAATCGTTTCAATTCGTCTCATTGCTGGTATATCTATAACAATCTATCGAATTTTTACCAAATTTATGAATTTAGAGGCGTCATAATGTCGGTTCATTATTACGTATTTGGTACCACAGCTAGAGCATGTCTCCAATACTAATGAATATAGGAGCCTGAAAATCGTTTCAATTCGTCTCATTGCTGGTATATCTATAACAATCTATCGAATTTTTACCAAATTTATCAATTTAGAGGCGTCATAATGTCGGTTCATTATTACGTATTTGGTACCACAGCTAGAGCATGTCTCCAATACTAATGAATATAGGAGCCTGAAAATCGTTTCAATTCGTTCTCATTGCTGGTATATCTATAACAATCTATCGAATTTTTACCAAATTTATCAATTTAGAGGCGTCATAATGTCGGTTCATTATTACGTATTTGGTACCACAGCTAGAGCATGTCTCCAATACTAATGAATATAGGAGCCTGAAAATCGTTTCAATTCGTCTCATTGCTGGTATATCTATAACAATCTATCGAATTTTTACCAAATTTATCAATTTAGAGGCGTCATAATGTCGGTTCATTATTACGTATTGGGTACCACAGCTAGAGCATGTCTCCAATACTAATGAATATAGGAGCCTGAAAATCGTTTCAATTCGTCTCATTGCTGGTATATCTATAACAATCTATCGAATTTTTACCAAATTTATCAATTTAGAGGCGTCATAATGTCGGTTCATTATTACGTATTTGGTACCACAGCTAGAGCATGTCTCCAATACTAATGAATATAGGAGCCTGAAAATCGTTTCAATTGTCTCATTGCTGGTATATCTATAACAATCTATCGAATTTTTACCAAATTTATCAATTTAGAGGCGTCATAATGTCGGTTCATTATTACGTATTTGGTACCCACAGCTAGAGCATGTCTCCAATACTAATGAATATAGGAGCCTGAAAAATCGTTTTCAATTCGTCTCATTGCTGGTATATCCTATAACAATCTATCGAATTTTTACCAAATTTATGCAATTTAGAGGCCGTCATATGTCTGGTTCATTATTACGTATTTGGTACCACAGCTAGAGCATGTCTCCAATACTAATGAATATAGGAGCCTGAAATCGTTTCAATTCGTCTCATTGCTGGTATATCTATAACAATCTATCGAATTTTTACCAAATTTATCAATTTAGAGGCGTCATAATGTCGGTTCATTATTACGTATTTGGTACCACAGCTAGAGCATGTCTCCAATACTAATGAATATAGGAGCCTGAAAATCGTTTCAATTCGTCTCATTGCTGGTATATCTATAACAATCTATCGAATTTTTACCAAATTTATCAATTTAGAGGCGTCATAATGTCGGTTCATTATTACGTATTTGGTACCACAGCTAGAGCATGTCTCCCAATACTAATGAATATAGGAGCCTGAAAATCGTTTCAATTCGTCTCATTGCTGGTATATCTATAACAATCTATCGAATTTTTACCAAATTTATCAATTTAGAGGCGTCTAATGTCGGTTCATTATTACGTATTGGTACCACAGCTAGAGCATGTCTCCAATACTAATGAATATAGGAGCCTGAAAATCGTTTCAATTCGTCTCATTGCTGGTATATCTATAACAATCTATCGAATTTTTACCAAATTTATGAATTTAGAGGCGTCATAATGTCGGTTCATTATTACGTATTGGGTACCACAGCTAGAGCATGTCTCCAATACTAATGAATATAGGAGCCTGAAAATCGTTTCAATTCGTCTCATTGCTGTATATCTATAACAATCTATCGAATTTTTACCAAATTTATCAATTTAGAGGCGTCATAATGTCGGTTCATTATTACGTATTTGGTACCACAGCTAGAGCATGTCTCCAATTACTAATGAATATAGGAGCCTGAAAATCGTTTCAATTCGTCTCATTGCTGGTATATCTATAACAATCTATCGAATTTTTACCAAATTATCAATTTAGAGGCGTCATAATGTCGGTTCATTATTACGTATTTGGTACCACAGCTAGAGCATGTCTCCAATACTAATGAATATAGGAGCCTGAAAATCGTTTCAATTCGTCTCATTGCTGGTATATCTATAACAATCTATCGAATTTTTACCAAATTTATCAATTTAGAGGCGTCAGTAATGCTGCTGGTTCATTAGTACCGTATTTAGGTACCACAGCTAGAGCATGTCTCCAATACTAATGAATGTAGGAGCCTGAAAATCGTTTCAAATTCGTCTCATTGCTGGTATATCTATAACAATCTATCGAATTTTTACCAAATTTATCAATTTAGAGGCGTCATAATGTCGGTTCATTATTACGTATTTGGTACCACAGCTAGAGCATGTCTCCAATACTAATGATATAGGAGCCTGAAAATCGTTTCAATTCGTCTCATTGCTGGTATATCTATAACAATCTATCGAATTTTTACCAAATTTATGAATTTAGAGGCGTCATAATGCTCGGTTCATTAGTACGTATTAGGTTTACCACAGCTAGAGCATGTCTCCAATACTAATGAATATAGGAGCCTGAAAATCGTTTCAATTCGTCTCATTGCTGGTATATCTATAACAATCTATCGAATTTTTACCAAATTTATCAATTTAGAGGCGTCATAATGTCGGTTCATTATTACGTATTTGGTACCACAGCTAGAGCATGTCTCCAATACTAATGAATATAGGAGCCTGAAAATCGTTTCAATTCGTCTCATTGCTGGTATATCTATAACAATCTATCGAATTTTACCAAATTTATGAATTTAGAGGTCGTCTATAATGTCGGTTCATTATTACGTATTGGTACCACAGCTAGAGCATGTCCTCAATACTAATGAATATAGGAGCCTGAAAATCGTTTCAATTCGTCTCATTGCTGGTATATCTATAACAATCTATCGAATTTTTTACCAAATTTATCAATTTAGAGGCGTAATGATGCTGGTTCATTAGTACCTATTAGGTACCACAGCTAGAGCATGTCTCCAATACTAATGAATATAGGAGCCTTGAAAATCGTTTCAATTCGTCTCATTGCTGGTATATCTATAACAATCTATCGAATTTTTACCAATTTATCAATTAGAGGCGTCATAATGTCGGTTCATTATTACGTATTTGGTACCACAGCTAGAGCATGTCTCCAATACTAATGAATATAGGAGCCTGAAAATCGTTCAATTCGTCTCATTGCTGGTATATCTATAACAATCTATCGAATTTTTACCAAATTTATCAATTTAGAGGCGTCATAATGTCGGTTCATTATTACGTATTTGGTACCACAGCTAGAGCATGTCTCCAATACTAATGAATATAGGAGCCTGAAAATCGTTTCAATTCGTCTCATTGCTGGTATATCTATAACAATCTATCGAATTTTTACCAAATTTATCAATTTAGAGGCGTAATGATGCTGGTTCATTAGTACCTATTAGGTACCACAGCTAGAGCATGTCTCCAATACTAATGAATATAGGAGCCTGAAAATCGTTTCAATTCGTCTCATTGCTGGTATATCTATAACAATCTATCGAATTTTTACCAAATTTATCAATTTAGAGGCGTCATAATGTCGGTTCATTATTACGTATTTGGTACCACAGCTAGAGCATGTCTCCAATACTAATGAATATAGGAGCCTGAAATCGTTTCAATTCGTCTCATTGCTGGTATATCTATAACAATCTATCGAATTTTTACCAAATTTATCAATTTAGAGGCGTCATAATGTCGGTTCATTATTACGTATTTGGTACCACAGCTAGAGCATGTCTCCAATACTAATGAATATAGGAGCCTGAAAATCGTTTCAATTCGTCTCATTGCTGGTATATCTATAACAATCTATCGAATTTTTACCAAATTTATCAATTTAGAGGCGTCATAATGTCGGTTCATTATTACGTATTTGGTACCACAGCTAGAGCATGTCTCCAATACTAATGAATATAGGAGCCTGAAAATCGTTTCAATTCGTCTCATTGCTGGTATATCTATAACAATCTATCGAATTTTTACCAAATTTATCAATTTAGAGGCGTCATAATGTCGGTTCATTATTACGTATTTGGTACCACAGCTAGAGCATGTCTCAATACTAATGAATATAGGAGCCTGAAAATCGTTTCAATTCGTCTCATTGCTGGTATATCTATAACAATCTATCGAATTTTTTACCAAATTTATCAATTTAGAGGCGTCATAATGTCGGTTCATTATTACGTATTTGGTACCACAGCTAGAGCATGTCTCCAATACTAATGAATATAGGAGCCTGAAAATCGTTTCAATTCGTCTCATTGCTGGTATATCTATAACAATCTATCGAATTTTTACCAAATTTATCAATTTAGAGGCGTCATAATGTCGGTTCATTATTACGTATTTGGTACCACAGCTAGAGCATGTCTCCAATACTAATGAATATAGGAGCCTGAAATCGTTTCAATTCGTCTCATTGCTGGTATATCTATAACAATCTATCGAATTTTTACCAAATTTATGAATTAGAGGCGTCATAATGTCGGTTCATTATTACGTATTTGGTACCACAGCTAGAGCATGTCTCCAATACTAATGAATATAGGAGCCTGAAAATCGTTTCAATTCGTCTCATTGCTGGTATATCTATAACAATCTATCGAATTTTTACCAAATTTATGAATTTAGAGGCGTCATAATGATGCTGGTTCATTAGTACCTATTTAGGTACCACAGCTAGAGCATGTCTCCAATACTAATGAATATAGGAGCCTGAAAATCGTTTTCAATTCGTCTCATTGCTGGTATATCTATAACAATCTATCGAATTTTTACCAAATTTATCAATTTAGAGGCGTCATAATGTCGGTTCATTATTACGTATTTGGTACCACAGCTAGAGCATGTCTCCAATACTAATGAATATAGGAGCCTGAAAATCGTTTCAATTCGTCTCATGCTGGTATATCTATAACAATCTATCGAATTTTTACCAAATTTATCAATTTAGAGGCGTCATAATGTCGGTTCATTATTACGTATTTGGTACCACAGCTAGAGCATGTCTCCAATACTAATGAATATAGGAGCCTGAAAATCGTTTCAATTCGTCTCATTGCTGGTATATCTATAACAATCTATCGAATTTTTACCAAATTTATCAATTTAGAGCGCTAATGATGCTGGTTCATTAGTACGTATTAGGTACCACAGCTAGAGCATGTCTCCAATACTAATGAATATAGGAGCCTGAAAATCGTTTCAATTCGTCTCATTGCTGGTATATCTATAACAATCTATCGAATTTTTACCAAATTTATCAATTTAGAGGCGTCATAATGTCGGTTCATTATTACGTATTTGGTACCACAGCTAGAGCATGTCTCCAATACTAATGAATATAGGAGCTGAAATCGTTTCAATTCGTCTCATTGCTGGTATATCTATAACAATCTATCGAATTTTTACCAAATTTATCAATTTAGAGGCGTCATAATGTCGGTTCATTATACGTATTTGGTACCACAGCTAGAGCATGTCTCCAATACTAATGAATATAGGAGCCTGAAAATCGTTTCAATTCGTCTCATGCTGGTATATCTATAACAATCTATCGAATTTTTACCAAATTTATCAATTTAGAGGCGTCATAATGTCGGTTCATTATTACGTATTTGGTACCACAGCTAGAGCATGTCTCCAATACTAATGAATATAGGAGCCTGAAATCGTTTCAATTCGTCTCATTGCTGGTATATCTATAACAATCTATCGAATTTTTACCAAATTTATCAATTTAGAGGCGTCATAATGTCGGTTCATTATTACGTATTTGGTACCACAGCTAGAGCATGTCTCCAATACTAATGAATATAGGAGCCTGAAAATCGTTTCAATTCGTCTCATTGCTGGTATATCTATAACAATCTATCGAATTTTTACCAAATTATGAATTTAGAGGGCGTAATGATGCTGGTTCATTAGTACTATTAGGTACCACAGCTAGAGCATGTCTCCAATACTAATGAATATAGGAGCCTGAAAATCGTTTCAATTCGTCTCATTGCTGGTATATCTATAACAATCTATCGAATTTTTACCAAATTTATCAATTTAGAGGCGTCATAATGTCGGTTCATTATTACGTATTTGGTACCACAGCTAGAGCATGTCTCCAATACTAATGAATATAGGAGCCTGAAAATCGTTTCAATTCGTCTCATTGCTGGTATATCTATAACAATCTATCGAATTTTTACCAAATTTATCAATTTAGAGGCGTCATAATGTCGGTTCATTATTACGTATTTGGTACCACAGCTAGAGCATGTCTCCAATACTAATGAATATAGGAGCCTGAAAATCGTTTCAATTCGTCTCATTGCTGGTATATCTATAACAATCTATCGAATTTTTACCAAATTTATCAATTTAGAGGCGTCATAATGTCGGTTCATTATTACGTATTTAGGTACCACAGCTAGAGCATGTCTCCAATACTAATGAATATAGGAGCCTGAAAATCGTTTCAATTCGTCTCATTGCTGGTATATCTATAACAATCTATCGAATTTTTACCAAATTTATCAATTTAGAGGCGTCATAATGTCGGTTCATTATTACGTATTTGGTACCACAGCTAGAGCATGTCTCCAATACTAATGAATATAGGAGCCTGAAATCGTTTCAATTCGTCTCATTGCTGGTATATCTATAACAATCTATCGAATTTTTACCAAATTTATGAATTTAGAGGCGTCACTAATGTCGGTTCATTATTACGTATTGGTACCACAGCTAGAGCATGTCTCCAATACTAATGAATATAGGAGCCTGAAATCGTTTCAATTCGTCTCATTGCTGGTATATCTATAACAATCTATCGAATTTTTACCAAATTTATCAATTTAGAGGCGTCATAATGTCGGTTCATTATTACGTATTTGGTACCACAGCTAGAGCATGTCTCCAATACTAATGAATATAGGAGCCTGAAAATCGTTTCAATTCGTCTCATTGCTGGTATATCTATAACAATCTATCGAATTTTTACCAAATTTATCAATTTAGAGGCGTCATAATGTCGGTTCATTATTACGTATTTGGTACCACAGCTAGAGCATGTCTCCAATACTAATGAATATAGGAGCCTGAAAATCGTTTCAATTCGTCTCATTGCTGGTATATCTATAACAATCTATCGAATTTTTACCAAATTATCAATTTAGAGGCGTCATAATGTCGGTTCATTATTACGTATTTGGTACCACAGCTAGAGCATGTCTCCAATACTAATGAATATAGGAGCCTGAAAATCGTTTCAATTCGTCTCATTGCTGGTATATCTATAACAATCTATCGAATTTTTACCAAATTTATCAATTTAGAGGCGTAATAATGTCGGTTCATTATTACGTATTTAGGTACCACAGCTAGAGCATGTCTCCAATACTAATGAATATAGGAGCCTGAAAATCGTTTCAATTCGTCTCATTGCTGGTATATCTATAACAATCTATCGAATTTTTACCAAATTTATGAATTTAGAGGCGTCATAATGTCGGTTCATTATTACGTATTTGGTACCACAGCTAGAGCATGTCTCCAATACTAATGAATATAGGAGCCTGAAAATCGTTTCAATTCGTCTCATTGCTGGTATATCTATAACAATCTATCGAATTTTTACCAAATTTATCAATTTAGAGGCGTAATAATGTCGGTTCATTATTACGTATTTAGGTACCACAGCTAGAGCATGTCTCCAATACTAATGAATATAGGAGCCTGAAAATCGTTTCAATTCGTCTCATTGCTGGTATATCTATAACAATCTATCGAATTTTTTACCAAATTATCAATTTAGAGGCGTCATAATGTCGGTTCATTATTACGTATTTGGTACCACAGCTAGAGCATGTCTCCAATACTAATGAATATAGGAGCCTGAAAATCGTTTCAATTCGTCTCATTGCTGGTATATCTATAACAATCTATCGAATTTTTACCAAATTTATAATTTAGAGGCGTCATAATGTGGTTCATTATTACCGTATTTGGTACCACAGCTAGAGCATGTCTCCAATACTAATGAATATAGGAGCCTGAAAATCGTTTCGTTTCAATTCGTCTCATTGCTGGTATATCTATAACAATCTATCGAATTTTTACCAAATTTATCAATTTAGAGGCGTCATAATGTCGCGTTCATTATTACGTATTGTGGTCCCACAGCTAGAGCCTGTCTCCACTAATGAATATAGGAGCCTGAAATCGTTTCAATTCGTCTCATTGCTGGTATATCTATATAAATCTATCGAATTTTTACCCAAATTTATCAATTTAGAGGCGTCATAATGTCGGTTCATTATTACGTATTTGGTACCACAGCTAGAGCATGTCTCCAATACTAATGAATATAGGAGCCTGAAAATCGTTTTCAATTCGTCTCATTGCTGGTATATCTATAACAATCTATCGAATTTTTACCAAATTTATCAATTTAGAGGCGTCATAATGTCGGTTCATTATTACGTATTAGGTACCACAGCTAGAGCATGTCTCCAATACTAATGAATATAGGAGCCTGAAAATCGTTTCAATTCGTCTCATTGCTGGTATATCTATAACAATCTATCGAATTTTTACCAAATTTATCAATTTAGAGGCGTCATAATGTCGGTTCATTATTACGTATTTGGTACCACAGCTAGAGCATGTCTCCAATACTAATGAATATAGGAGCCTGAAAATCGTTTCAATTCGTCTCATTGCTGGTATATCTATAACAATCTATCGAATTTTTACCAAATTTATCAATTTAGAGGCGTCATAATGTCGGTTCATTATTACGTATTTGGTACCACAGCTAGAGCATGTCTCCAATACTAATGAATATAGGAGCCTGAAAATCGTTTCAATTCGTCTCATTGCTGGTATATCTATAACAATCTATCGAATTTTTACCAAATTTATCAATTTAGAGGCGTCATAATGTCGGTTCATTATTACGTATTTGGTACCACAGCTAGAGCATGTCTCCAATACTAATGAATATAGGAGCCTGAAAATCGTTTCAATTCGTCTCATTGCTGGTATATCTATAACAATCTATCGAATTTTTACCAAATTTATCAATTTAGAGGCGTCATAATGTCGGTTCATTATTACGTATTTGGTACCACAGCTAGAGCATGTCTCCAATACTAATGAATATAGGAGCCTGAAAATCGTTTCAATTCGTCTCATTGCTGGTATATCTATAACAATCTATCGAATTTTTACCAAATTTATCAATTTAGAGGCGTCATAATGTCGGTTCATTATTACGTATTTGGTACCACAGCTAGAGCATGTCTCCAATACTAATGAATATAGGAGCCTGAAAATCGTTTCAATTCGTCTCATTGCTGGTATATCTATAACAATCTATCGAATTTTTACCAAATTTATCAATTTAGAGGCGTCATAATGTCGGTTCATTATTACGTATTTAGGTACCACAGCTAGAGCATGTCTCCAATACTAATGAATATAGGAGCCTGAAAATCGTTTCAATTCGTCTCATTGCTGGTATATCTATAACAATCTATCGAATTTTTACCAAATTTATCAATTTAGAGGCGTCATAATGTCGGTTCATTATTACGTATTTGGTACCACAGCTAGAGCATGTCTCCAATACTAATGAATATAGGAGCCTGAAAATCGTTTCAATTCGTCTCATTGCTGGTATATCTATAACAATCTATCGAATTTTTACCAAATTTATCAATTTAGAGGCGTCATAATGTCGGTTCATTATTACGTATTTGGTACCACAGCTAGAGCATGTCTCCAATACTAATGAATATAGGAGCCTGAAAATCGTTTCAATTCGTCTCATTGCTGGTATATCTATAACAATCTATCGAATTTTTACCAAATTTATCAATTTAGAGGCGTCATAATGTCGGTTCATTATTACGTATTAGGTACCACAGCTAGAGCATGTCTCCAATACTAATGAATATAGGAGCCTGAAAATCGTTTCAATTCGTCTCATTGCTGGTATATCTATAACAATCTATCGAATTTTTACCAAATTTATCAATTTAGAGGCGTCATAATGTCGGTTCATTATTACGTATTTGGTACCACAGCTAGAGCATGTCTCCAATACTAATGAATATAGGAGCCTGAAAATCGTTTCAATTCGTCTCATTGCTGGTATATCTATAACAATCTATCGAATTTTTACCAAATTTATCAATTTAGAGGCGTCATAATGTCGGTTCATTATTACGTATTTGGTACCACAGCTAGAGCATGTCTCCAATACTAATGAATATAGGAGCCTGAAAATCGTTTCAATTCGTCTCATTGCTGGTATATCTATAACAATCTATCGAATTTTTACCAAATTTATCAATTTAGAGGCGTCATAATGTCGGTTCATTATTACGTATTTGGTACCACAGCTAGAGCATGTCTCCAATACTAATGAATATAGGAGCCTGAAAATCGTTTCAATTCGTCTCATTGCTGGTATATCTATAACAATCTATCGAATTTTTACCAAATTTATCAATTTAGAGGCGTCATAATGTCGGTTCATTATTACGTATTTGGTACCACAGCTAGAGCATGTCTCCAATACTAATGAATATAGGAGCCTGAAAATCGTTTCAATTCGTCTCATTGCTGGTATATCTATAACAATCTATCGAATTTTTACCAAATTTATCAATTTAGAGGCGTCATAATGTCGGTTCATTATTACGTATTTGGTACCACAGCTAGAGCATGTCTCCAATACTAATGAATATAGGAGCCTGAAAATCGTTTCAATTCGTCTCATTGCTGGTATATCTATAACAATCTATCGAATTTTTACCAAATTTATCAATTTAGAGGCGTCATAATGTCGGTTCATTATTACGTATTTGGTACCACAGCTAGAGCATGTCTCCAATACTAATGAATATAGGAGCCTGAAAATCGTTTCAATTCGTCTCATTGCTGGTATATCTATAACAATCTATCGAATTTTTACCAAATTTATCAATTTAGAGGCGTCATAATGTCGGTTCATTATTACGTATTTGGTACCACAGCTAGAGCATGTCTCCAATACTAATGAATATAGGAGCCTGAAAATCGTTTCAATTCGTCTCATTGCTGGTATATCTATAACAATCTATCGAATTTTTACCAAATTTATCAATTTAGAGGCGTCATAATGTCGGTTCATTATTACGTATTTGGTACCACAGCTAGAGCATGTCTCCAATACTAATGAATATAGGAGCCTGAAAATCGTTTCAATTCGTCTCATTGCTGGTATATCTATAACAATCTATCGAATTTTTACCAAATTTATCAATTTAGAGGCGTCATAATGTCGGTTCATTATTACGTATTTGGTACCACAGCTAGAGCATGTCTCCAATACTAATGAATATAGGAGCCTGAAAATCGTTTCAATTCGTCTCATTGCTGGTATATCTATAACAATCTATCGAATTTTTACCAAATTTATCAATTTAGAGGCGTCATAATGTCGGTTCATTATTACGTATTTGGTACCACAGCTAGAGCATGTCTCCAATACTAATGAATATAGGAGCCTGAAAATCGTTTCAATTCGTCTCATTGCTGGTATATCTATAACAATCTATCGAATTTTTACCAAATTTATGAATTTAGAGGCGTCATAATGTCGGTTCATTATTACGTATTAGGTACCACAGCTAGAGCATGTCTCCAATACTAATGAATATAGGAGCCTGAAAATCGTTTCAATTCGTCTCATTGCTGGTATATCTATAACAATCTATCGAATTTTTACCAAATTTATCAATTTAGAGGCGTCATAATGTCGGTTCATTATTACGTATTTGGTACCACAGCTAGAGCATGTCTCCAATACTAATGAATATAGGAGCCTGAAAATCGTTTCAATTCGTCTCATTGCTGGTATATCTATAACAATCTATCGAATTTTTACCAAATTTATCAATTTAGAGGCGTCATAATGTCGGTTCATTATTACGTATTTGGTACCACAGCTAGAGCATGTCTCCAATACTAATGAATATAGGAGCCTGAAAATCGTTTCAATTCGTCTCATTGCTGGTATATCTATAACAATCTATCGAATTTTTACCAAATTTATCAATTTAGAGGCGTCATAATGTCGGTTCATTATTACGTATTTGGTACCACAGCTAGAGCATGTCTCCAATACTAATGAATATAGGAGCCTGAAAATCGTTTCAATTCGTCTCATTGCTGGTATATCTATAACAATCTATCGAATTTTTACCAAATTTATCAATTTAGAGGCGTCATAATGTCGGTTCATTATTACGTATTTGGTACCACAGCTAGAGCATGTCTCCAATACTAATGAATATAGGAGCCTGAAAATCGTTTCAATTCGTCTCATTGCTGGTATATCTATAACAATCTATCGAATTTTTACCAAATTTATCAATTTAGAGGCGTCATAATGTCGGTTCATTATTACGTATTTGGTACCACAGCTAGAGCATGTCTCCAATACTAATGAATATAGGAGCCTGAAAATCGTTTCAATTCGTCTCATTGCTGGTATATCTATAACAATCTATCGAATTTTTACCAAATTTATCAATTTAGAGGCGTCATAATGTCGGTTCATTATTACGTATTTGGTACCACAGCTAGAGCATGTCTCCAATACTAATGAATATAGGAGCCTGAAAATCGTTTCAATTCGTCTCATTGCTGGTATATCTATAACAATCTATCGAATTTTTACCAAATTTATCAATTTAGAGGCGTCATAATGTCGGTTCATTATTACGTATTTGGTACCACAGCTAGAGCATGTCTCCAATACTAATGAATATAGGAGCCTGAAAATCGTTTCAATTCGTCTCATTGCTGGTATATCTATAACAATCTATCGAATTTTTACCAAATTTATCAATTTAGAGGCGTCATAATGTCGGTTCATTATTACGTATTTGGTACCACAGCTAGAGCATGTCTCCAATACTAATGAATATAGGAGCCTGAAAATCGTTTCAATTCGTCTCATTGCTGGTATATCTATAACAATCTATCGAATTTTTACCAAATTTATCAATTTAGAGGCGTCATAATGTCGGTTCATTATTACGTATTTGGTACCACAGCTAGAGCATGTCTCCAATACTAATGAATATAGGAGCCTGAAAATCGTTTCAATTCGTCTCATTGCTGGTATATCTATAACAATCTATCGAATTTTTACCAAATTTATCAATTTAGAGGCGTCATAATGTCGGTTCATTATTACGTATTTGGTACCACAGCTAGAGCATGTCTCCAATACTAATGAATATAGGAGCCTGAAAATCGTTTCAATTCGTCTCATTGCTGGTATATCTATAACAATCTATCGAATTTTTACCAAATTTATCAATTTAGAGGCGTCATAATGTCGGTTCATTATTACGTATTTGGTACCACAGCTAGAGCATGTCTCCAATACTAATGAATATAGGAGCCTGAAAATCGTTTCAATTCGTCTCATTGCTGGTATATCTATAACAATCTATCGAATTTTTACCAAATTTATCAATTTAGAGGCGTCATAATGTCGGTTCATTATTACGTATTTGGTACCACAGCTAGAGCATGTCTCCAATACTAATGAATATAGGAGCCTGAAAATCGTTTCAATTCGTCTCATTGCTGGTATATCTATAACAATCTATCGAATTTTTACCAAATTTATCAATTTAGAGGCGTCATAATGTCGGTTCATTATTACGTATTTGGTACCACAGCTAGAGCATGTCTCCAATACTAATGAATATAGGAGCCTGAAAATCGTTTCAATTCGTCTCATTGCTGGTATATCTATAACAATCTATCGAATTTTTACCAAATTTATCAATTTAGAGGCGTCATAATGTCGGTTCATTATTACGTATTTGGTACCACAGCTAGAGCATGTCTCCAATACTAATGAATATAGGAGCCTGAAAATCGTTTCAATTCGTCTCATTGCTGGTATATCTATAACAATCTATCGAATTTTTACCAAATTTATCAATTTAGAGGCGTCATAATGTCGGTTCATTATTACGTATTTGGTACCACAGCTAGAGCATGTCTCCAATACTAATGAATATAGGAGCCTGAAAATCGTTTCAATTCGTCTCATTGCTGGTATATCTATAACAATCTATCGAATTTTTACCAAATTTATGCAATTTAGAGGCGTCATAATGTCGGTTCATTATTACGTATTTGGTACCACAGCTAGAGCATGTCTCCAATACTAATGAATATAGGAGCCTGAAAATCGTTTCAATTCGTCTCATTGCTGGTATATCTATAACAATCTATCGAATTTTTACCAAATTTATCAATTTAGAGGCGTCATAATGTCGGTTCATTATTACGTATTTGGTACCACAGCTAGAGCATGTCTCCAATACTAATGAATATAGGAGCCTGAAAATCGTTTCAATTCGTCTCATTGCTGGTATATCTATAACAATCTATCGAATTTTTACCAAATTTATCAATTTAGAGGCGTCATAATGTCGGTTCATTATTACGTATTTGGTACCACAGCTAGAGCATGTCTCCAATACTAATGAATATAGGAGCCTGAAAATCGTTTCAATTCGTCTCATTGCTGGTATATCTATAACAATCTATCGAATTTTTACCAAATTTATCAATTTAGAGGCGTCATAATGTCGGTTCATTATTACGTATTTGGTACCACAGCTAGAGCATGTCTCCAATACTAATGAATATAGGAGCCTGAAAATCGTTTCAATTCGTCTCATTGCTGGTATATCTATAACAATCTATCGAATTTTTACCAAATTTATCAATTTAGAGGCGTCATAATGTCGGTTCATTATTACGTATTTGGTACCACAGCTAGAGCATGTCTCCAATACTAATGAATATAGGAGCCTGAAAATCGTTTCAATTCGTCTCATTGCTGGTATATCTATAACAATCTATCGAATTTTTACCAAATTTATCAATTTAGAGGCGTCATAATGTCGGTTCATTATTACGTATTTGGTACCACAGCTAGAGCATGTCTCCAATACTAATGAATATAGGAGCCTGAAAATCGTTTCAATTCGTCTCATTGCTGGTATATCTATAACAATCTATCGAATTTTTACCAAATTTATCAATTTAGAGGCGTCATAATGTCGGTTCATTATTACGTATTTGGTACCACAGCTAGAGCATGTCTCCAATACTAATGAATATAGGAGCCTGAAAATCGTTTCAATTCGTCTCATTGCTGGTATATCTATAACAATCTATCGAATTTTTACCAAATTTATCAATTTAGAGGCGTCATAATGTCGGTTCATTATTACGTATTTGGTACCACAGCTAGAGCATGTCTCCAATACTAATGAATATAGGAGCCTGAAAATCGTTTCAATTCGTCTCATTGCTGGTATATCTATAACAATCTATCGAATTTTTACCAAATTTATCAATTTAGAGGCGTCATAATGTCGGTTCATTATTACGTATTTGGTACCACAGCTAGAGCATGTCTCCAATACTAATGAATATAGGAGCCTGAAAATCGTTTCAATTCGTCTCATTGCTGGTATATCTATAACAATCTATCGAATTTTTACCAAATTTATCAATTTAGAGGCGTCATAATGTCGGTTCATTATTACGTATTTGGTACCACAGCTAGAGCATGTCTCCAATACTAATGAATATAGGAGCCTGAAAATCGTTTCAATTCGTCTCATTGCTGGTATATCTATAACAATCTATCGAATTTTTACCAAATTTATCAATTTAGAGGCGTCATAATGTCGGTTCATTATTACGTATTTGGTACCACAGCTAGAGCATGTCTCCAATACTAATGAATATAGGAGCCTGAAAATCGTTTCAATTCGTCTCATTGCTGGTATATCTATAACAATCTATCGAATTTTTACCAAATTTATCAATTTAGAGGCGTCATAATGTCGGTTCATTATTACGTATTTGGTACCACAGCTAGAGCATGTCTCCAATACTAATGAATATAGGAGCCTGAAAATCGTTTCAATTCGTCTCATTGCTGGTATATCTATAACAATCTATCGAATTTTTACCAAATTTATCAATTTAGAGGCGTCATAATGTCGGTTCATTATTACGTATTTGGTACCACAGCTAGAGCATGTCTCCAATACTAATGAATATAGGAGCCTGAAAATCGTTTCAATTCGTCTCATTGCTGGTATATCTATAACAATCTATCGAATTTTTACCAAATTTATCAATTTAGAGGCGTCATAATGTCGGTTCATTATTACGTATTTGGTACCACAGCTAGAGCATGTCTCCAATACTAATGAATATAGGAGCCTGAAAATCGTTTCAATTCGTCTCATTGCTGGTATATCTATAACAATCTATCGAATTTTTACCAAATTTATCAATTTAGAGGCGTCATAATGTCGGTTCATTATTACGTATTTGGTACCACAGCTAGAGCATGTCTCCAATACTAATGAATATAGGAGCCTGAAAATCGTTTCAATTCGTCTCATTGCTGGTATATCTATAACAATCTATCGAATTTTTACCAAATTTATCAATTTAGAGGCGTCATAATGTCGGTTCATTATTACGTATTTGGTACCACAGCTAGAGCATGTCTCCAATACTAATGAATATAGGAGCCTGAAAATCGTTTCAATTCGTCTCATTGCTGGTATATCTATAACAATCTATCGAATTTTTACCAAATTTATCAATTTAGAGGCGTCATAATGTCGGTTCATTATTACGTATTTGGTACCACAGCTAGAGCATGTCTCCAATACTAATGAATATAGGAGCCTGAAAATCGTTTCAATTCGTCTCATTGCTGGTATATCTATAACAATCTATCGAATTTTTACCAAATTTATCAATTTAGAGGCGTCATAATGTCGGTTCATTATTACGTATTTGGTACCACAGCTAGAGCATGTCTCCAATACTAATGAATATAGGAGCCTGAAAATCGTTTCAATTCGTCTCATTGCTGGTATATCTATAACAATCTATCGAATTTTTACCAAATTTATCAATTTAGAGGCGTCATAATGTCGGTTCATTATTACGTATTTGGTACCACAGCTAGAGCATGTCTCCAATACTAATGAATATAGGAGCCTGAAAATCGTTTCAATTCGTCTCATTGCTGGTATATCTATAACAATCTATCGAATTTTTACCAAATTTATCAATTTAGAGGCGTCATAATGTCGGTTCATTATTACGTATTTGGTACCACAGCTAGAGCATGTCTCCAATACTAATGAATATAGGAGCCTGAAAATCGTTTCAATTCGTCTCATTGCTGGTATATCTATAACAATCTATCGAATTTTTACCAAATTTATCAATTTAGAGGCGTCATAATGTCGGTTCATTATTACGTATTTGGTACCACAGCTAGAGCATGTCTCCAATACTAATGAATATAGGAGCCTGAAAATCGTTTCAATTCGTCTCATTGCTGGTATATCTATAACAATCTATCGAATTTTTACCAAATTTATCAATTTAGAGGCGTCATAATGTCGGTTCATTATTACGTATTTGGTACCACAGCTAGAGCATGTCTCCAATACTAATGAATATAGGAGCCTGAAAATCGTTTCAATTCGTCTCATTGCTGGTATATCTATAACAATCTATCGAATTTTTACCAAATTTATCAATTTAGAGGCGTCATAATGTCGGTTCATTATTACGTATTTGGTACCACAGCTAGAGCATGTCTCCAATACTAATGAATATAGGAGCCTGAAAATCGTTTCAATTCGTCTCATTGCTGGTATATCTATAACAATCTATCGAATTTTTACCAAATTTATCAATTTAGAGGCGTCATAATGTCGGTTCATTATTACGTATTTGGTACCACAGCTAGAGCATGTCTCCAATACTAATGAATATAGGAGCCTGAAAATCGTTTCAATTCGTCTCATTGCTGGTATATCTATAACAATCTATCGAATTTTTACCAAATTTATCAATTTAGAGGCGTCATAATGTCGGTTCATTATTACGTATTTGGTACCACAGCTAGAGCATGTCTCCAATACTAATGAATATAGGAGCCTGAAAATCGTTTCAATTCGTCTCATTGCTGGTATATCTATAACAATCTATCGAATTTTTACCAAATTTATCAATTTAGAGGCGTCATAATGTCGGTTCATTATTACGTATTTGGTACCACAGCTAGAGCATGTCTCCAATACTAATGAATATAGGAGCCTGAAAATCGTTTCAATTCGTCTCATTGCTGGTATATCTATAACAATCTATCGAATTTTTACCAAATTTATGAATTTAGAGGCGTCATAATGTCGGTTCATTATTACGTATTTAGGTACCACAGCTAGAGCATGTCTCCAATACTAATGAATATAGGAGCCTGAAAATCGTTTCAATTCGTCTCATTGCTGGTATATCTATAACAATCTATCGAATTTTTACCAAATTTATCAATTTAGAGGCGTCATAATGTCGGTTCATTATTACGTATTTGGTACCACAGCTAGAGCATGTCTCCAATACTAATGAATATAGGAGCCTGAAAATCGTTTCAATTCGTCTCATTGCTGGTATATCTATAACAATCTATCGAATTTTTACCAAATTTATCAATTTAGAGGCGTCATAATGTCGGTTCATTATTACGTATTTGGTACCACAGCTAGAGCATGTCTCCAATACTAATGAATATAGGAGCCTGAAAATCGTTTCAATTCGTCTCATTGCTGGTATATCTATAACAATCTATCGAATTTTTACCAAATTTATCAATTTAGAGGCGTCATAATGTCGGTTCATTATTACGTATTTGGTACCACAGCTAGAGCATGTCTCCAATACTAATGAATATAGGAGCCTGAAAATCGTTTCAATTCGTCTCATTGCTGGTATATCTATAACAATCTATCGAATTTTTACCAAATTTATCAATTTAGAGGCGTCATAATGTCGGTTCATTATTACGTATTTGGTACCACAGCTAGAGCATGTCTCCAATACTAATGAATATAGGAGCCTGAAAATCGTTTCAATTCGTCTCATTGCTGGTATATCTATAACAATCTATCGAATTTTTACCAAATTTATCAATTTAGAGGCGTCATAATGTCGGTTCATTATTACGTATTTGGTACCACAGCTAGAGCATGTCTCCAATACTAATGAATATAGGAGCCTGAAAATCGTTTCAATTCGTCTCATTGCTGGTATATCTATAACAATCTATCGAATTTTTACCAAATTTATCAATTTAGAGGCGTCATAATGTCGGTTCATTATTACGTATTTGGTACCACAGCTAGAGCATGTCTCCAATACTAATGAATATAGGAGCCTGAAAATCGTTTCAATTCGTCTCATTGCTGGTATATCTATAACAATCTATCGAATTTTTACCAAATTTATCAATTTAGAGGCGTCATAATGTCGGTTCATTATTACGTATTTGGTACCACAGCTAGAGCATGTCTCCAATACTAATGAATATAGGAGCCTGAAAATCGTTTCAATTCGTCTCATTGCTGGTATATCTATAACAATCTATCGAATTTTTACCAAATTTATGAATTTAGAGGCGTCATAATGTCGGTTCATTATTACGTATTTGGTACCACAGCTAGAGCATGTCTCCAATACTAATGAATATAGGAGCCTGAAAATCGTTTCAATTCGTCTCATTGCTGGTATATCTATAACAATCTATCGAATTTTTACCAAATTTATCAATTTAGAGGCGTCATAATGTCGGTTCATTATTACGTATTTGGTACCACAGCTAGAGCATGTCTCCAATACTAATGAATATAGGAGCCTGAAAATCGTTTCAATTCGTCTCATTGCTGGTATATCTATAACAATCTATCGAATTTTTACCAAATTTATCAATTTAGAGGCGTCATAATGTCGGTTCATTATTACGTATTTGGTACCACAGCTAGAGCATGTCTCCAATACTAATGAATATAGGAGCCTGAAAATCGTTTCAATTCGTCTCATTGCTGGTATATCTATAACAATCTATCGAATTTTTACCAAATTTATGAATTTAGAGGCGTCATAATGTCGGTTCATTATTACGTATTTGGTACCACAGCTAGAGCATGTCTCCAATACTAATGAATATAGGAGCCTGAAAATCGTTTCAATTCGTCTCATTGCTGGTATATCTATAACAATCTATCGAATTTTTACCAAATTTATCAATTTAGAGGCGTCATAATGTCGGTTCATTATTACGTATTTGGTACCACAGCTAGAGCATGTCTCCAATACTAATGAATATAGGAGCCTGAAAATCGTTTCAATTCGTCTCATTGCTGGTATATCTATAACAATCTATCGAATTTTTACCAAATTTATCAATTTAGAGGCGTCATAATGTCGGTTCATTATTACGTATTTGGTACCACAGCTAGAGCATGTCTCCAATACTAATGAATATAGGAGCCTGAAAATCGTTTCAATTCGTCTCATTGCTGGTATATCTATAACAATCTATCGAATTTTTACCAAATTTATCAATTTAGAGGCGTCATAATGTCGGTTCATTATTACGTATTTGGTACCACAGCTAGAGCATGTCTCCAATACTAATGAATATAGGAGCCTGAAAATCGTTTCAATTCGTCTCATTGCTGGTATATCTATAACAATCTATCGAATTTTTACCAAATTTATCAATTTAGAGGCGTCATAATGTCGGTTCATTATTACGTATTTGGTACCACAGCTAGA
>WIXP02000088.1:0-23802 GCA_009739505.2 Apolygus lucorum
TGAGTGAGAAGAGAATAGCAAAATCCCTAATTCTGTGCGGTATAAATTTTGTTCCAGATTCCGGGGAAACGAGTACCTACCTACTAACGAACATTTCGGAGTTCCCGATGTCTTTTCAGAACAAAATATATTTATTTCACTCAACCCAATATATCTTCAAAATTGACGAATCGCTATTTTACTCATGTAAAGTTTCATGTACCCTAACTTAAAAGACTGAATGAACATTATAATATTATGGTATTCCATAAAACGTAAGATTTATATAACCTAAGTTATTTCTACCTTCACATTCATATTTCAATATCAAGTCAATTTCATGTTACAATTTTTCATCTATCTCGTCATACGTCATCAAACTATGTCGATATTACGGATATAAAAGAATCATAAATTCGTGGTAAATAGTTTTTCAGGTAAAAAGTAAGGTAAGTTGGTATAAAAATTCGACTATCAGCGTGATTATTTGAACAAAAATTATCAATTTTAGGGTTTTTTCTTAATTTTTGGAAGTTTTTATGCAGATAGGTACACATTTTATAGAATTATTTTATAGAAAATTAACTACCTATTTTTTAACTCAACTATTTTAATTTTAAGGTAGGTACCTAACAATTTCCGAAAATGACGATATAAGTATTTTTTTATTGTTTTAATCTCACTTACTGTCACATGGACATCATCATTCAATATTGATATAAAAAATTCTGTTGATAATTTGCTTGCTGGGTTGTCAAAAACTCAATTCCATTGGAAATACTTTCTAGACTAGGTTAAATAAAGTGCCTACGTAGTTATATTAATTAATATTAATAATAATATCAATTAATATAATTAGTTAATAAAAAATCAGTTCGAAAAATAATAAAACGTCAAAAAAACCACTCATTATGACGATCGGATATTATTTTTTAAATATTACCAGAAATTAATATACGTATGTATCAATTTATTCTCACAATCATTTAATTAACAAAACTAATAACCCATAATACGGAAAAAATGCACACAGCTACTCAGAAACTGAAATATGACTTCGGATAGGTTAGAAAATAAAGAGCGTCTTTTCATAAAGACAAGCTACCAAGGTACGTTTAATTTTCACACCTAACTCCCCACTGACATGCATCATCAGATTCTGTTAGCAGAGTACAAAAATATCTAAAATTTACTTGTAATTTTACTAACACTGAAAGTTGTCGTTGTTCCTCGCTTTGGATCTGCCTTACAATCGTGAACATGAGGTAAGGTTTGTTTTGAAATTGATGTTGGTGGTTGCAAAACTGTTATCCGCATGTCAGGTTCACTCTGCTCTAACGGCGGCCGTTAGTCACATCGACGTTAGCAAGATCGCCGTAAGTTAGCGGCCAGAAACGTTCGCCGTTATGTGCTCGGACGTTATTTGATCGCCGTAATTTTCTGCGCATGCGCAGAAGGTGATCTACGATCGCCGTTAGCTTCGCCGTTATGCCAAAATCGTCTTTAGGAACTCTCTATTACCACTGTTCACCTCACATATGACGAACGACATTGGAAGTGATATTCCTTTGTTCATGAACCGCCTCAACTACAAAGAAGCCGCCGATAATCAAAGGAATATACTAATGATAACCCATAACCAATCACTACCTCACATATGACTTGATAAACGTTATTGAAAGTCAAATTCTTTTGTACTTAGTCCGCCTCAACTTCAAAGAGACCGCCGATAGAACAAAGGAATGGACCTATGATAATACATAACCACTGTTCACCTCACATATGACGAACGACATTGGAAGTGATATTCCTTTGTTCATGAACCGCCTCAACTACAAAGAAGCCGCCGATAATCAAAGGAATATACTAATGATAACCCATAACCAATCACTACCTCACATATGACTTGATAAACGTTATTGAAAGTCAAATTCTTTTGTACTTAGTCCGCCTCAACTTCAAAGAGACCGCCGATAGAACAAAGGAATGGACCTATGATAATACATAACCACTGTCCACCTCACATATGAAGAACGATATTG
The DNA here is from genome assembly GCA_009739505.2 of Apolygus lucorum. Taxonomy (NCBI): domain Eukaryota; kingdom Metazoa; phylum Arthropoda; class Insecta; order Hemiptera; family Miridae; genus Apolygus; species Apolygus lucorum. The sequence continues at coordinate 2,022 of WIXP02000088.1, forward strand.
GAAGTGATATTCCTTTGTACATGAACCGCCTCAACATCAAAGAAGCCGCCGATAATCAAAGGAATAGACTAATGATAACCCAGAACCAATCACCACCTCACAAATGACTTGATAAACGTTATTGCAAGTCAAATTCTTTTGTACTCAGTCCGACTCAATATCAAAGAGACCGCCGATAGAACAAAGGAATGGACGTATGAAAATACATAACCACTGTCCACCTCACATATGACGAACGATATTGGAAGTGACATTCCTTTGTACATGAACCGCCTCAACATCAAAGAAGCCGCCGATAATCAAAGGAATAGACTAATGATAACCCAGAACCAATCACCACCTCACAAATGACTTGATAAACGTTATTGCAAGTCAAATTCTTTTGTACTCAGTCCGACTCAATATCAAAGAGACCGCCGATAGAACAAAGGAATGGACGTATGAAAATACATAACCACTGTCCACCTCACATATGACGAACGACATTGGAAGTGATATTCCTTTGTACATGAACCGCCTCAACATACAAAGAAGCCGCCGATAATCAAAGGAATATACTAATGATAACCCAGAACCAATCACTACCTCACATATGACTTGATAAACGTTATTGAAAGTCAAATTCTTTTGTACTTAGTCCGCCTCAACTTCAAAGAGACCGCCGATAGAACAAAGGAATGGACCTATGATAATACATAACCACTGTCCACCTCACATATGACGAACGACATTGGAAGTGATATTCCTTTGTACATGAACCGCCTCAACATACAAAGAAGCCGCCGATAATCAAAGGAATATACTAATGATAACCCATAACCAATCACTACCTCACATATGACTTGATAAACGTTATTGAAAGTCAAATTCTTTTGTACTTAGTCCGCCTCAACTTCAAAGAGACCGCCGATAGAACAAAGGAATGGACCTATGATAATACATAACCACTGTCCACCTCACATATGACGAACGACATTGGAAGTGATATTCCTTTGTTCATGAACCGCCTCAACTACAAAGAAGCCGCCGATAATCAAAGGAATATACTAATGATAACCCATAACCAATCACTACCTCACATATGACTTGATAAACGTTATTGAAAGTCAAATTCTTTTGTACTTAGTCCGCCTCAACTTCAAAGAGACCGCCGATAGAACAAAGGAATGGACCTATGATAATACATAACCACTGTCCACCTCACATATGACGAACGAAATTGGAAGTGATATTCCTTTGTACATGAACCGCCTCAACATCAAAGAAGCCGCCGATAATCAAAGGAATAGACTAATGATAACCCAGAACCAATCACTACCTCACATATGACTTGATAAACGTTATTGAAAGTCAAATTCTTTTGTACTTAGTCCGCCTCAACTATCAAAGAGACCGCCGATAGAACAAAGGAATGGACCTATGATAATACATAACCACTGTCCACCTCACATATGACGAACGACATTGGAAGTGATATTCCTTTGTTCATGAACCGCCTCAACATACAAAGAAGCCGCCGATAATCAAAGGAATAGACTAATGATAACCCAGAACCAATCACTACCTCACATATGACTTGATAAACGTTATTGAAAGTCAAATTCTTTTGTACTTAGTCCGCCTCAACTTCAAAGAGACCGCCGATAGAACAAAGGAATGGACCTATGATAATACATAACCACTGTCCACCTCACATATGACGAACGACATTGGAAGTGATATTCCTTTGTTACATGAACCGCCTCAACTACAAAGAAGCCGCCGATAATCAAAGGAATATACTAATGATAACCCAGAACCAATCACTACCTCACATATGACTTGATAAACGTTATTGAAAGTCAAATTCTTTTGTACTCAGTCCGACTCAACTATCAAAGAGACCGCCGATAGAACAAAGGAATGGACCTATGATAATACATAACCACTGTCCACCTCACATATGACGAACGATATTGGAAGTGATATTCCTTTGTACATGAACCGCCTCAACATCAAAGAAGCCGCCGATAATCAAAGGAATAGACTAATGATAACCCAGAACCAATCACCACCTCACAAATGACTTGATAAACGTTATTGCAAGTCAAATTCTTTTGTACTCAGTCCGACTCAATATCAAAGAGACCGCCGATAGAACAAAGGAATGGACCGTATGATAATACATAACCACTGTCCACCTCACATATGACGAACGATATTGGAAGTGATATTCCTTTGTACATGAACCGCCTCAACATACAAAGAAGCCGCCGATAATCAAAGGAATAGACTAATGATAACCCAGAACCAATCACTACCTCACATATGACTTGATAAACGTTATTGAAAGTCAAATTCTTTTGTACTTAGTCCGCCTCAACTTCAAAGAGACCGCCGATAGAACAAAGGAATGGACCTATGATAATACATAACCACTGTCCACCTCACATATGACGAACGACATTGGAAGTGATATTCCTTTGTACATGAACCGCCTCAACATACAAAGAAGCCGCCGATAATCAAAGGAATAGACTAATGATAACCCAGAACCAATCACTACCTCACATATGACTTGATAAACGTTATTGAAAGTCAAATTCTTTTGTACTTAGTCCGACTCAACTATCAAAGAGACCGCCGATAGAACAAAGGAATGGACGTATGATAATACATAACCACTGTCCACCTCACATATGACGAACGATATTGGAAGTGATATTCCTTTGTACATGAACCGCCTCAACATCAAAGAAGCCGCCGATAATCAAAGGAATAGACTAATGATAACCCAGAACCAATCACCTACCTCACATATGACTTGATAAACGTTATTGAAAGTCAAATTCTTTTGTACTTAGTCCGACTCAACTTCAAAGAGACCGCCGATAGAACAAAGGAATGGACCTATGATAATACATAACCACTGTCCACCTCACATATGACGAACGACATTGGAAGTGATATTCCTTTGTTCATGAACCGCCTCAACTACAAAGAAGCCGCCGATAATCAAAGGAATATACTAATGATAACCCATAACCAATCACTACCTCACATATGACTTGATAAACGTTATTGAAAGTCAAATTCTTTTGTACTTAGTCCGCCTCAACTTCAAAGAGACCGCCGATAGAACAAAGGAATGGACCTATGATAATACATAACCACTGTTCACCTCACATATGACGAACGACATTGGAAGTGATATTCCTTTGTTCATGAACCGCCTCAACTACAAAGAAGCCGCCGATAATCAAAGGAATATACTAATGATAACCCATAACCAATCACTACCTCACATATGACTTGATAAACGTTATTGAAAGTCAAATTCTTTTGTACTTAGTCCGCCTCAACTATCAAAGAGACCGCCGATAGAACAAAGGAATGGACCGTATGATAAATACATAACCACTGTCCACCTCACATATGACGAACGATATTGGAAGTGATATTCCTTTGTACATGAACCGCCTCAACATCAAAGAAGCCGCCGATAATCAAAGGAATAGACTAATGATAACCCAGAACCAATCACCACCTCACAAATGACTTGATAAACGTTATTGCAAGTCAAATTCTTTTGTACTCAGTCCGACTCAATATCAAAGAGACCGCCGATAGAACAAAGGAATGGACCGTATGATAATACATAACCACTGTCCACCTCACATATGACGAACGAAATTGGAAGTGATATTCCTTTGTACATGAACCGCCTCAACATCAAAGAAGCCGCCGATAATCAAAGGAATAGACTAATGATAACCCAGAACCAATCACTACCTCACATATGACTTGATAAACGTTATTGAAAGTCAAATTCTTTTGTACTTAGTCCGACTCAACTATCAAAGAGACCGCCGATAGAACAAAGGAATGGACCTATGATAATACATAACCACTGTCCACCTCACATATGACGAACGACATTGGAAGTGATATTCCTTTGTACATGAACCGCCTCAACATACAAAGAAGCCGCCGATAATCAAAGGAATAGACTAATGATAACCCAGAACCAATCACTACCTCACATATGACTTGATAAACGTTATTGAAAGTCAAATTCTTTTGTACTCAGTCCGACTCAATATCAAAGAGACCGCCGATAGAACAAAGGAATGGACCGTATGATAATACATAACCACTGTCCACCTCACATATGACGAACGATATTGGAAGTGATATTCCTTTGTACATGAACCGCCTCAACATCAAAGAAGCCGCCGATAATCAAAGGAATAGACTAATGATAACCCAGAACCAATCACTACCTCACATATGACTTGATAAACGTTATTGAAAGTCAAATTCTTTTGTACTTCAGTCCGACTCAACTATCAAAGAGACCGCCGATAGAACAAAGGAATGGACGTATGATAATACATAACCACTGTCCACCTCACATATGACGAACGATATTGGAAGTGATATTCCTTTGTACATGAACCGCCTCAACATCAAAGAAGCCGCCGATAATCAAAGGAATAGACTAATGATAACCCAGAACCAATCACTACCTCACATATGACTTGATAAACGTTATTGAAAGTCAAATTCTTTTGTACTTAGTCCGCCTCAACTTCAAAGAGACCGCCGATAGAACAAAGGAATGGACCTATGATAATACATAACCACTGTCCACCTCACATATGACGAACGATATTGGAAGTGATATTCCTTTGTACATGAACCGCCTCAACATCAAAGAAGCCGCCGATAATCAAAGGAATAGACTAATGATAACCCAGAACCAATCACTACCTCACATATGACTTGATAAACGTTATTGAAAGTCAAATTCTTTTGTACTTAGTCCGCCTCAACTTCAAAGAGACCGCCGATAGAACAAAGGAATGGACCTATGATAATACATAACCACTGTCCACCTCACATATGACGAACGACATTGGAAGTGATATTCCTTTGTTCATGAACCGCCTCAACTACAAAGAAGCCGCCGATAATCAAAGGAATATACTAATGATAACCCATAACCAATCACTACCTCACATATGACTTGATAAACGTTATTGAAAGTCAAATTCTTTTGTACTTAGTCCGCCTCAACTTCAAAGAGACCGCCGATAGAACAAAGGAATGGACCTATGATAATACATAACCACTGTCCACCTCACATATGACGAACGATATTGGAAGTGATATTCCTTTGTACATGAACCGCCTCAACATCAAAGAAGCCGCCGATAATCAAAGGAATAGACTAATGATAACCCAGAACCAATCACCTACCTCACATATGACTTGATAAACGTTATTGCAAGTCAAATTCTTTTGTACTCAGTCCGACTCAATATCAAAGAGACCGCCGATAGAACAAAGGAATGGACGTATGAAAATACATAACCACTGTCCACCTCACATATGACGAACGATATTGGAAGTGACATTCCTTTGTACATGAACCGCCTCAACATCAAAGAAGCCGCCGATAATCAAAGGAATAGACTAATGATAACCCAGAACCAATCACTACCTCACATATGACTTGATAAACGTTATTGAAAGTCAAATTCTTTTGTACTTAGTCCGCCTCAACTTCAAAGAGACCGCCGATAGAACAAAGGAATGGACCTATGATAATACATAACCACTGTCCACCTCACATATGACGAACGACATTGGAAGTGATATTCCTTTGTTCATGAACCGCCTCAACTACAAAGAAGCCGCCGATAATCAAAGGAATATACTAATGATAACCCATAACCAATCACTACCTCACATATGACTTGATAAACGTTATTGAAAGTCAAATTCTTTTGTACTTAGTCCGCCTCAACTTCAAAGAGACCGCCGATAGAACAAAGGAATGGACCTATGATAATACATAACCACTGTCCACCTCACATATGACGAACGATATTGGAAGTGATATTCCTTTGTACATGAACCGCCTCAACATCAAAGAAGCCGCCGATAATCAAAGGAATAGACTAATGATAACCCAGAACCAATCACTACCTCACATATGACTTGATAAACGTTATTGAAAGTCAAATTCTTTTGTACTTAGTCCGCCTCAACTTCAAAGAGACCGCCGATAGAACAAAGGAATGGACCTATGATAATACATAACCACTGTCCACCTCACATATGACGAACGACATTGGAAGTGATATTCCTTTGTTCATGAACCGCCTCAACTACAAAGAAGCCGCCGATAATCAAAGGAATATACTAATGATAACCCAGAACCAATCACTACCTCACATATGACTTGATAAACGTTATTGAAAGTCAAATTCTTTTGTACTTAGTCCGACTCAACTATCAAAGAGACCGCCGATAGAACAAAGGAATGGACCGTATGATAATACATAACCACTGTCCACCTCACATATGACGAACGATATTGGAAGTGATATTCCTTTGTACATGAACCGCCTCAACATCAAAGAAGCCGCCGATAATCAAAGGAATAGACTAATGATAACCCAGAACCAATCACCACCTCACAAATGACTTGATAAACGTTATTGCAAGTCAAATTCTTTTGTACTCAGTCCGACTCAATATCAAAGAGACCGCCGATAGAACAAAGGAATGGACGTATGAAAATACATAACCACTGTCCACCTCACATATGACGAACGATATTGGAAGTGATATTCCTTTGTACATGAACCGCCTCAACATACAAAGAAGCCGCCGATAATCAAAGGAATAGACTAATGATAACCCATAACCAATCACTACCTCACATATGACTTGATAAACGTTATTGAAAGTCAAATTCTTTTGTACTTAGTCCGCCTCAACTTCAAAGAGACCGCCGATAGAACAAAGGAATGGACCTATGATAATACATAACCACTGTCCACCTCACATATGACGAACGACATTGGAAGTGATATTCCTTTGTTCATGAACCGCCTCAACTACAAAGAAGCCGCCGATAATCAAAGGAATATACTAATGATAACCCATAACCAATCACTACCTCACATATGACTTGATAAACGTTATTGAAAGTCAAATTCTTTTGTACTTAGTCCGCCTCAACTTCAAAGAGACCGCCGATAGAACAAAGGAATGGACCTATGATAATACATAACCACTGTCCACCTCACATATGACGAACGACATTGGAAGTGATATTCCTTTGTACATGAACCGCCTCAACTACAAAGAAGCCGCCGATAATCAAAGGAATAGACTAATGATAACCCAGAACCAATCACCTACCTCACATATGACTTGATAAACGTTATTGCAAGTCAAATTCTTTTGTACTCAGTCCGACTCAATATCAAAGAGACCGCCGATAGAACAAAGGAATGGACGTATGAAAATACATAACCACTGTCCACCTCACATATGACGAACGATATTGGAAGTGATATTCCTTTGTACATGAACCGCCTCAACATCAAAGAAGCCGCCGATAATCAAAGGAATAGACTAATGATAACCCAGAACCAATCACTACCTCACATATGACTTGATAAACGTTATTGAAAGTCAAATTCTTTTGTACTTAGTCCGACTCAACTATCAAAGAGACCGCCGATAGAACAAAGGAATGGACCTATGATAATACATAACCACTGTCCACCTCACATATGACGAACGACATTGGAAGTGATATTCCTTTGTTCATGAACCGCCTCAACTACAAAGAAGCCGCCGATAATCAAAGGAATATACTAATGATAACCCATAACCAATCACTACCTCACATATGACTTGATAAACGTTATTGAAAGTCAAATTCTTTTGTACTTAGTCCGCCTCAACTTCAAAGAGACCGCCGATAGAACAAAGGAATGGACCTATGATAATACATAACCACTGTCCACCTCACATATGACGAACGATATTGGAAGTGATATTCCTTTGTACATGAACCGCCTCAACATCAAAGAAGCCGCCGATAATCAAAGGAATAGACTAATGATAACCCAGAACCAATCACTACCTCACATATGACTTGATAAACGTTATTGAAAGTCAAATTCTTTTGTACTTAGTCCGCCTCAACTTCAAAGAGACCGCCGATAGAACAAAGGAATGGACCTATGATAATACATAACCACTGTCCACCTCACATATGACGAACGACATTGGAAGTGATATTCCTTTGTTCATGAACCGCCTCAACTACAAAGAAGCCGCCGATAATCAAAGGAATATACTAATGATAACCCATAACCAATCACTACCTCACATATGACTTGATAAACGTTATTGAAAGTCAAATTCTTTTGTACTTAGTCCGCCTCAACTTCAAAGAGACCGCCGATAGAACAAAGGAATGGACCTATGATAATACATAACCACTGTCCACCTCACATATGACGAACGACATTGGAAGTGATATTCCTTTGTTACATGAACCGCCTCAACATACAAAGAAGCCGCCGATAATCAAAGGAATATACTAATGATAACCCAGAACCAATCACTACCTCACATATGACTTGATAAACGTTATTGCAAGTCAAATTCTTTTGTACTCAGTCCGACTCAATATCAAAGAGACCGCCGATAGAACAAAGGAATGGACGTATGAAAATACATAACCACTGTCCACCTCACATATGACGAACGATATTGGAAGTGACATTCCTTTGTACATGAACCGCCTCAACATCAAAGAAGCCGCCGATAATCAAAGGAATAGACTAATGATAACCCAGAACCAATCACTACCTCACATATGACTTGATAAACGTTATTGAAAGTCAAATTCTTTTGTACTTAGTCCGCCTCAACTATCAAAGAGACCGCCGATAGAACAAAGGAATGGACCTATGATAATACATAACCACTGTCCACCTCACATATGACGAACGATATTGGAAGTGATATTCCTTTGTACATGAACCGCCTCAACTATCAAAGAAGCCGCCGATAATCAAAGGAATAGACTAATGATAACCCATAACCAATCACTACCTCACATATGACTTGATAAACGTTATTGAAAGTCAAATTCTTTTGTACTTAGTCCGCCTCAACTTCAAAGAGACCGCCGATAGAACAAAGGAATGGACCTATGATAATACATAACCACTGTCCACCTCACATATGACGAACGACATTGGAAGTGATATTCCTTTGTTCATGAACCGCCTCAACTACAAAGAAGCCGCCGATAATCAAAGGAATAGACTAATGATAACCCATAACCAATCACTACCTCACATATGACTTGATAAACGTTATTGCAAGTCAAATTCTTTTGTACTCAGTCCGACTCAATATCAAAGAGACCGCCGATAGAACAAAGGAATGGACGTATGAAAATACATAACCACTGTCCACCTCACATATGACGAACGATATTGGAAGTGACATTCCTTTGTACATGAACCGCCTCAACATCAAAGAAGCCGCCGATAATCAAAGGAATAGACTAATGATAACCCAGAACCAATCACCACCTCACAAATGACTTGATAAACGTTATTGCAAGTCAAATTCTTTTGTACTCAGTCCGACTCAATATCAAAGAGACCGCCGATAGAACAAAGGAATGGACCTATGAAAATACATAACCACTGTCCACCTCACATATGACGAACGATATTGGAAGTGACATTCCTTTGTACATGAACCGCCTCAACATCAAAGAAGCCGCCGATAATCAAAGGAATAGACTAATGATAACCCAGAACCAATCACTACCTCACATATGACTTGATAAACGTTATTGAAAGTCAAATTCTTTTGTACTCAGTCCGACTCAACTATCAAAGAGACCGCCGATAGAACAAAGGAATGGACCTATGATAATACATAACCACTGTCCACCTCACATATGACGAACGACATTGGAAGTGATATTCCTTTGTACATGAACCGCCTCAACATCAAAGAAGCCGCCGATAATCAAAGGAATAGACTAATGATAACCCAGAACCAATCACTACCTCACATATGACTTGATAAACGTTATTGAAAGTCAAATTCTTTTGTACTTAGTCCGCCTCAACTTCAAAGAGACCGCCGATAGAACAAAGGAATGGACCTATGATAATACATAACCACTGTCCACCTCACATATGACGAACGATATTGGAAGTGATATTCCTTTGTACATGAACCGCCTCAACATCAAAGAAGCCGCCGATAATCAAAGGAATAGACTAATGATAACCCAGAACCAATCACCACCTCACAAATGACTTGATAAACGTTATTGCAAGTCAAATTCTTTTGTACTCAGTCCGACTCAATATCAAAGAGACCGCCGATAGAACAAAGGAATGGACGTATGAAATACATAACCACTGTCCACCTCACATATGACGAACGATATTGGAAGTGACTATTCCTTTGTACATGAACCGCCTCAACATCAAAGAAGCCGCCGATAATCAAAGGAATAGACTAATGATAACCCAGAACCAATCACTACCTCACATATGACTTGATAAACGTTTTTGAAAGTCAAATTCTTTTGTACTTAGTCCGCCTCAACTTCAAAGAGACCGCCGATAGAACAAAGGAATGGACCTATGATAATACATAACCACTGTCCACCTCACATATGACGAACGATATTGGAAGTGATATTCCTTTGTACATGAACCGCCTCAACATCAAAGAAGCCGCCGATAATCAAAGGAATAGACTAATGATAACCCAGAACCAATCACTACCTCACATATGACTTGATAAACGTTATTGAAAGTCAAATTCTTTTGTACTCAGTCCGACTCAATATCAAAGAGACCGCCGATAGAACAAAGGAATGGACGTATGAAAATACATAACCACTGTCCACCTCACATATGATGAACGATATTGGAAGTGACATTCCTTTGCACATGAACCGCCTCAACATCAAAGAAGCCGCCGAAAATCAAAGGAATAGACTAATGATAACCCAGAACCAATCACCACCTCACAAATGACTTGATAAACGTTATTGCAAGTCAAATTCTTTTGTACTCAGTCCGACTCAATATCAAAGAGACCGCCGATAGAACAAAGGAATGGACGTATGAAAATACATAACCACTGTCCACCTCTACATATGACGAACGATATTGGAAGTGACATTCCTTTGTACATGAACCGCCTCAACATCAAAGAAGCCGCCGATAATCAAAGGAATAGACTAATGATAACCCAGAACCAATCACCACCTCACAAATGACTTGATAAACGTTATTGCAAGTCAAATTCTTCTGTACTCAGTCCGACTCAATATCAAAGATACCGCCGATAGAACAAAGGAATGGACGTATGAAAATACATAACCACTGTCCACCTCACATATGACGAACGACATTGGAAGTGATACTCCTTTGTTCATGAACCGCCTCAACTACAAAGAAGCCGCCGATAATCAAAGGAATATACTAATGATAACCCGGAACCAATCACCACCTCACAAATGACTTGATAAACGTTATTGCAAGTCAAATTCTTTTGTACTTAGTCCGCCTCAACTTCAAAGAGACCGCCGATAGAACAAAGGAATGGACCTATGATAATACATAACCACTGTCCACCTCACATATGACGAACGACATTGGAAGTGATATTCCTTTGTTCATGAACCGCCTCAACTACAAAGAAGCCGCCGATAATCAAAGGAATATACTAATGATAACCCATAACCAATCACTACCTCACATATGACTTGATGAACGTTATTGAAAGTCAAATTCTTTTGTACTTAGTCCGCCTCAACTTCAAAGAGACCGCCGATAGAACAAGGGAATGGACCTATGATAATACATAACCACTGTTCACCTCACATATGACGAACGACATTGGAAGTGATATTCCTTTGTTCATGAACCGCCTCAACTACAAAGAAGCCGCCGATAATCAAAGGAATATACTAATGATAACCCATAACCAATCACTACCTCACATATGACTTGATAAACGTTATTGAAAGTCAAATTCTTTTGTACTTAGTCCGCCTCAACTTCAAAGAGACCGCCGATAGAACAAAGGAATGGACCTATGATAATACTGTAAGCCTTTCGGCCCCACGCTTGATGGCAGCTGAATTTAAATGAAGCCAACAAGCGGTGATGGGCGTTTGGGGGTCGGGTTGGTTGATAAAAATCAACGAACACGAGCACCAAACGTTTGCACACGAGTTCGGGGGGTTTTGATTTGAAGTTAATTTAGCTGAAATAAAATATCGAAAACACTTAGAATTTAGAAATGGTAGTAAATGATATTTACCTGTGGCGACAAAGCGTGGCGACGTCGGCGACTGCGTGGCGATCGTCGTACAGCAAAACTTGAAAGCCTGAAGGGCGAAATGAAGATAAAACAGGTACACAAGTGTGTCCTTTTGCCAGAGGGGCTGACGGTTGTCCTGAAGGGACCTAATACCAATTGAGGGGTGTCGTTGCACTCTCCTCTAACCTTTTACTGAACCAGGTATACTCAGAAGAAGAACTACAAAGTACAACTAGCAGGTGGATTTATTAGAAATTAGGAACGGCAAATGACTTCCCCACAAGTGTGGCGGTTAGGAGCTGAAGGCTTTCAAGTAAAGTTTTACAAAATACAGTATGGTTCTCAGTTTCATCAAGTACATTCAAAATTCCAATCTCATTTATCAGTTTCCAATGCATAGGTCATCAATTTCGAAATCCAGGTAAGTATTTGTTTAAGTTTGTTCAATGTTTCAATTTTACTAAAGTTCTCAAATTTACTCAATGTTCTCAATTTACTCAATGTTGTTTTACTAATGTCTTTTACTCTTACTCTAGCACAGTTGCATAAATAATTGGCCAATGTATGTATGCTTAAAGGTTTCACACTCACTGTTGGGCCCGGAGGTATCCTTGAATGGGTGTGGCGGCTTGAAGATTCCGTGGCGATCGTAGCGCGGAGTCGTGGCGATCGTGGCGGTTTGAGGGGGGGGATACGGGAGGAAGATTCGTCAGGCTGGGACGTACTCGCTGGCTCTGACTTTGAACGCTGTTGGACTGGGTATGAGGCGATCGTCGTTGGCGGGGAGCTCAGGTGGAGTCCTCCCCCCTCCGCCCCGCCTGAAGATGGTAGTGGGGACGGCTGGTTGAGTGGGGGAGAGACCGTTGGGTCCCTCCCAGCTGAGGGGGGAGGGACGCGCGGGGTGGCGTTCGGCGTCGAGTGTCTTGCATCCACCTGAGCTGATGACGTCACCTACGAGGCTGGCCGAAGGGGGCTAATGGTGCCCAGCTCCCGCTTCACTGGAAATGGGGCCCAGAGAGCGAGAGCTCACACCCCCCGCCTCCCTGGGAGCCAGCGTCGTCGGAGATGACGCTGGGGATTTCCAGGGGTGCGAGAGGGCGCGCCTTCTTAATGGCCAGCTCGTAGGCGCGCCGGCGACATCCTTTGCAGCTGGCTGGTTGTTGCTGACGGGAGTGGTCCTGGTCGCAGGTGGGAAGTGGCTGTCCACGCCGGTGATAGCTCTTCAGCCGCTGCCAGAACTCTTTGCATGCCGGGCAGCGGAAACTGAAGAGCTTGGCGACGGTCTTCGTGCAGACAGGGCAGGTAGGGCGCGGCTTCCGACTGATCTTCAGCACGACGCGAGGATGCTTTGAAGGTGCTTTCTTGGCAGACGTGGACGGTCGGAGCTCCCGGGTTGGTGTGGGGAGTGGCTCGGGTGATGGCGAGTAGGACGCTGACGACTCCGATGGCGCAAAAATTCCGGTTCTGCTGCCAGCACGTGGGGGCAGGCTGGGAGATGTCGGCAGCGATTTGAATGGCGACGGCTGAATGGAGGCCACTCTCTCGGGCGGTGGTAGTGAGAGAGGGCTGAAAGCTGGAGACGGGGATGTTGGATGAGGGGTGGAGGGGGCCAAGTCCCCCACAGGCTCTTCAGACCTCGCCGCAGGTGCCTCTGCGGACGCCTGCGAGGTCACCTCAGGCGCTGCTGTCCCTGCCGCAGGTGGCTCAGCAGCCACCTGTGCTTTGACCCGCTCCACCTCCTCCCAGGCGGTGTTGCGGTCAAGCGTGAGTAGCTGTCTCTCTTCCAGCCAGACCTTCTGTCGTTTCACGAGGATGTCTCTTTCATGAGCGATGCGCCGGTAGATTGGGAGCCATTTCGCAATTTCGAGAGCAGAGATGAGGGCGGCTTTTCCGGAGATATTTCGAACCGTTGGCGTATCTCCGCACATGGTAAAACGGATAAAGTTCGTCAGGGTTTCCATGGAAGGGGAAGGGTCTGCTACGGGTTCTGGCGTCTCCACGAAGCCTTCTGGCAACTTCTTGAAACCTTCTTCTGCCAGCTCATTCCGCTTTCTCATGAGGAGCACCGCCGGGTCGGGCGACTGGGGGCCTCCTTCTAAAACCCAATCTTCCACCTGCTGCTGCGTCATAGCCTATAACAATCGGAAACAAAAACCCTACTGTGACATCCTGATCTAGGAAAAGTGACTTCAAGATTCTACGTACTTCATCTACTTCAATTTTCCTAGCTGGCCATAATTCAGGACAACTGGCAGAGGTAAGGTTTTGTTGATCTGAAGGATCCAAGTGTAATGTTGTGATCTGAAGGATCCAAGGGAAATGTGGTGATCTGAAGGATCCAAGTGTAATGTTGTGATCTGAAGGATCCAAGTGTCGTGTTATGTCCTAATGTGTGTGTGTATGTTCGTACATGTCTCCCTATTAGTTAGTTAGTTAGTCTTTTTCCCTAAGTGGAGTTGTCGATAATCGATCGAAGCATCTCGTTTTCGGAACGGGTAGCGAGAGGTCGATTCATTGGCGTCTCCACGGGGTTTCTTTGGTGGTGGATTTTCTTCAGCTTCTTCAAACTCGTCTGCGGACGATTCAGACACGGTGGGTGGTTCAGGTAAGTCGACTACTGGGATTTCCACTGGACTTCTTGGGCTTTGTTCATCGTGGCGACTTCCGTTGCGATCGCTGTGGCGGTTGCCGTGGCGATCGTCGTGGCGATCGTTCTCGTCCCGCAACGTCCCGTTCCCGAGGTGAGTACTTCCTTCTTGTGTTTCTTGTTCGGCGTAGCGATCAAATTGGTGATCCGCATCCGCCGTCCTTTGTGTGTCCGAAGGGGAACTTAGTCGGGTCGATGCCTCGTTTTGGGGTGTCCTCGATGAATTCCCTTTTTGGCAGGTGATGGGTGGAATCATGGTGGTGGTTTTTGCAGTGGTCGACCATCCATACTCTTCAATAAACTCTCTTTCTGTTTCAGGTGTCATCTCTTCCTGGTGTGTCGATGTCGTGGCGCCATGCGTGTCGGGTCTAATCCGTTCGGGGTCAACGAAGACTTCGTCCGGAACACCTAACTCGAATGCAGGCTTCAAACGGTTGATGTGGACAGTCTGGCGGCGGATATCCGGTAAGTCTCTTATTTCGTATGTTACATCCGAGTACTTTTTCACGATTATCCAGGGTCCGCTCCAGGGACTCCAAAATTTCTTAACAACCCCTGGGGGTGCTTGCATGTCTTTGAGGTACACGGCGTCACCACCTTCGAATGAGCGTAGCGTTCGACGGCTGTTGATGGCGTCGCTTCGTTTTCGCCACGCTTCATGAAGGCTCTGTTGAGTGGCTTCTCGGGCTATTCTCAGATTCTTCAGTGTGGTAGGTTCGTCGGGACGTGGTTTCAGGCTTTGTAGCGATTCGTTCGGCAACCGGAGTTCTCGGCCGAAGGTCAAGAAGTTCGGGCTGAACCCTGTACTCTTGTGTGGGGTTGCGCGGTAAGCCGCGAGTGCAACGGGTAACATACTCTCCCAATCCTTTGTTCTCTTCGAGATCTTGGCGATGATATTGGCGAGGGTACGGTGAAATCTCTCACAGACGCCGTTGCTCTCGGGGTGATATGCCGTTGTGAAAATCTGTCTGATACCCCATTGATCGCACAGCGCCCTGGTTGATCCGGCCGTAAAAGCGGTTCCGCGGTCCGAGACCAACCGTTCCGGAACGCCATGAGTAGGTATATACTTTCTTGCGAGGTTTCGTGCTACTGTCGTGGCGGTGCAGTCCGTGGTGACATACGCTTCCGCATATTTTGTGAAATGGTCTATGACCGTCATCAGATATTTTGTGGTTTTTCCTCCCGCAATCGGTCCGACAAAATCAATTCCAACGATTTGTCCGGGGCGCTCGGGGAGTAAAGGTTTCTGGATTGGATTACGGAGACCGGGCGGGGTGTTGCGTCGTGAACACGTTTCGCATCGTTGTATGTTTTCGCGAACGTCTTTAGCTAACCCAGGCCAAGTTCCGAGTTTCCGTACTATCTTTTCCGTCACCTCCGCTCCGGGATGTCCGGCCCATTCATTTTTGTGACATCTATCGATGAGCCATTCCCGAAGTGAGGAGGGAATGAGTGGCACCCATTCATGTTGTCCGTCGTATCGAACGCGTGTCTCCCATACGCCGTTGGTTTTGCGTAGGTCCTCTCTGTGGCGGTCTAAAGTGATTGATTGGATCCAATTGTCGAGGTCTTGAGCGGCCATCATAAGCTCTCGCGGAAACTCGAGAGTAACTACAGCTATGTCTCCGCGGCTCAATCCGTCGGCATGACCCATTTGTGTTCCTGGTCGGTAGCGGGGTGTGAAGTCGTACTCTGCCAATCTGAGTACCCATCGTCCGATGCGCGAAGTCGGGTCACGGAGGTGCATAGCGGCGGTAAGGGCCATATGGTCGGTTTGGAGTTCGAAGGTCTGTCCGAGGAGGTATTCCTGGAAGTGTCGAACCGCCCAAACGACCGCTAGGAGCTCACGTTCGGTGACCGAGTACCTGGTTTCGGCCGGGTTTAATTTGCGACTCGCATACGCCACGGGCCTCTCTTCCCCATTAAAGCTTTGTGAGAGGACGGCTCCCAAGGCGAAGCCGGATGCATCGGTTGCGAGGATAAACGGTTTAGTCAGGTCAGGATAGGCGAGTATGGGTTCACTGGTCAACTTTTCTTTGAGGTCATCGAACGCTTTCTGTTGTCGGGTCGTCCACTCAAAAGGCTGGGTTTTTTTCAACAACTCGGTCAAGGGCACCACTATTTCCGAAAAGTTCGGAATGAACCGTCGGTAGAAACTGGCGAGACCCAAAAAGGACTGAAGTTTTACTACGGAGGTCGGTACGGGGAATTCCTTGATCGCTTTTGTCTTCTCCGGCTCAGTGAGGATCCCTTCTGTTGTTATTCGATGTCCCAAAAAGCGAACTTCATTTTTGAGGAATTCGCACTTCGCGAGGTTGACTTGCAGTCGAGCCTCGGACAATCGATCGAAAACTTGTGCGAGTTTCTCAAGATGCTCTTCTCGTGTGGCTGAGAAAACAATTACATCATCCAAATATACAAGACAATTGTTGCCCAGAATTCCGTCTAAGGCGTCATTCATTACGCGCTGAAACGTGGCGGGAGCGTTTTTGAGCCCGAAGGGCATTTTCTCGTAATGGAAATGTCTTCCGAGGACCGAAAAGGCAGTTTTCTCCTTGGAATCAGCGTGGACCGGGATCTGATGGTAACCCGCGATGAGATCGATGGTTGAGAACCATTTACATTGTCCGAGCATTGCGAGCGTCTCCTGCAAACGTGGGAGGGGGTAAGCGTCTCCTTTGGTTATCTTGTTCAATTGACGAAAGTCGGTACAGAATCTCCAAAGCTGCTTTTCCCCCGGCGGCGTCTTCTTTTTCACTAATAAGACGGGCGCGCACCACGGGCTGGTAGATGGGCTAATCACTCCGGATTCCAACATATCCTTGATCTGCGTTTCGACCACCTCCCGGAGCGCGTGAGGAACGGGGTAAGGTTTTTGTTGAGTCACGGTGGGTTGGGTGAGAATAATCTCGTGGGACACGTTGAGGTTGCATCCCGCCCCCGTCGGTGGCTTAAACAAGTCCCGGTAGGTATTCAACAACTCCTTCGTTGGCTCAGCGTCCGGTGTAGTTAAATGTTGCAGTTTTTGTTCAAGGACGGTCTCAAATTGTGGTAAAGGCGGATCCCATTGATCGGTCGGAACTTCTCCCCATTCTTCCTCATCCGACGTTTCTTGAAGAGAAGTAATCACGCCCTCTTTTTCATCGTTTTGAACAATTGGTGGATCATTTCTTGGGCGTTTTCGCTCGGGTGGGTTCATCTCGCGTAATATCATATCAAGATGTTGATCAATTGCAGGTTCAATCTGGGAGGTTGTTGAAATTTCCGAAAATTTAATTTCATTTTTATTTTCAGGTGTGGCGAGGACCGTGTCGAGTGTGGCGATGGTATGCTCATTTGGTGTGGCGACGACCATATCGGGCGTGGCGACGACCATATCTGGCGTGGCGACGACCATGGCGACATTGGTATTCGTGTGTCGATCGGGTGTGGCGACGACCGCGTTTGGTGTGGCGATGACCACATCTGGTGTGGCGACAACCACCTCCGGTGTGACGATGGTATGCCGAGTCGGTGTGCCGATGATCTCTCTCATCATGATGTCGGTGTGCCGATTTGGTGTGCCGATATCTTTGTCATTTGTGGCGTTGGCGTGCCGATATGGTGTGTCGACGACCCTATTTACAAATAAATCGGGTGTCGTGGCGGTCAGATGGTTTACCGTGGCGGCGGACTCGTCGATGGTGCGTACCGCTCGATCAACGGCCGCGTCGATGTACCGATCAAGAGATGAATCGTCAAACGTATCGGAACTCGTACCGGAACGTGGGTGGACGGTAGGTAGCGGCGTGGCGACGCGTTCTGCATCGCGTACTACCCCCGGTATCTCGAAACGGACTCTTCTAGCTTCTTCCGTATCGCGTTCCTCCTCGTTCGGTGCGGGAACCGAATCCAATTTTTCGTGGCGAGTCGCATGATCGTACAAATCGGCGGGTGTGTCGATTGGTGTGGTGACTCCTCGGAAGTGTCTACTCCAAAATTTCATTCCACCGGATCCGCTGCTGTTGTTGGCGGAGGTCGTAGGTGTGCTCGTCGCGCCGGTACGTGTGTCGAGAACAGAGGTATCCGCGTTCTACGACGTTGAGTGTGGCTGTTGCCGCCGAAAAGGTACTAGGGAGAGGTGTGCTTGTGTCGCGATTATGAATACGATCATCAAGCAACCCGGTTTCCCGCCCCTCCGGCCGCAACACCACACCCACACTGTACGGCTCATCTAGCATCTCGACGGCGTAAAAGGTCTTATTTTCCCTTCCGGTGTGTGGTACTTCATATTCGGTCCCGTGGTGAAGGTAATCGGTACTCTTCTCAGTACATCTAATCCCAACAGATCGAGTGTGGCGCATTTACGTGCGAACACCAAAAAAGTATGCTCGAACGTGCACCCACCGATACGGGTTACGAGATGTTGTTCTCCCGAGAAATGCAGGGGCATCCCGTCCGCGCCCCACGCGACCGCTCGTGTCGGGTACAATTTATTCCCTTGACGGGAGTTGATAAAACCGAAAGTGCGGCGCCCGTGTCGACAATCATGTCTCTTTCCTCGGGGCCCAAACCTACGGTAATTTTCAGGGTGCGTGACATCGGGGCTTCAACTGCGGGGATGTGGTCCTCTTCTGCGGGTTTCTTGTACCGGGCTATCTCCATCGTGTGTGCGGGAGCCGCTATTGGTTGCGAAACAGGGAGCAAACGCTTCTTTCTGAAACAATCGGCCTCTAGGTGTTCTCTCATACCACAGAAGTCGCAAAAAATGGTCTTCTGCGGACTAAATGGGCAATTTACGGGGAAATGCGCGCGGTCGGCACAAAACATACAAGGATAGCGCGGGCTTGGCTTCTCCTCATTTCGTGGCTCGCTTGGCTTCTCCCGGCGATAGTCCTCTTCTTTGTGGCGATTGTGTCGTGGTGTATGGTCATCCTTCCGAGGGCATCGTGCTGCGAAATGATCGTGGCTTCCGCAGCTATAACATCGACGGTCGTTCGGGACGGCCGCGAGGTCCCATCTTTCCTCTATATCGGTGGTATCATCAAGGGTTTCTTCAAGCTCTTCTGCTTTACTCAACGCATCTTGAATATTTCGTGGTCGGTTGGTTTATCAATAGGGCACTCATGTTCTTACCGACGCCGCGAATGAAGGCGTCCTTTGTCTTCTTTTCGACCCATTCGTTGCGTTCGTGGCGGCGTAGGCGCGGTCCCCTCTTCCATGACGGCACATCTTGCTATCCCGCGCACGCGATCGGCGAATTGACGGAGTCGTTTCGGTTGTGTTGCGTAACCGTCACAGTAATGCTGCGGCATGCTGCGGATTTTCTTCTGGAACCATCGCAACATGTCTTCACTACGGACGATTTCATAAACGTTATCCACGTCAACGGCGTCATCGCGATCGATTAGGAATTGTTTGGCTATCCCGCGTGCTTTGGTACGAAGTAGCCGATACCGTTGTTGTGAGGTTAGGCCCGCGGTCACTAGATCAAAATTCGCAAAAAAATGAAACTACACTGAGTGCACCTGGTGTATCGGGGTCCCATGGTTCGAGTTCAAGGAATACCGGAGCGCGGTATGTCCCCTCTCTCACCCTCGTGTGTCGCAGTATTGTAACGTTGAAGGAGCACGTTCATCTCCCTCATCGTTTGTGTCATAATTTCGACGGCTTCTGTGCCGGCGGAGGAGTGTGTACCTTCTCCCCTATCACTAGCTCCCGACAAATTTAAAGACATCGTGTCGGTTTTGAAGAGGTATTGAGGATGAGTGTGTCGACTTATGTGGACTACCACTTAGGCCAAAAGGAAATCTGTACGCGGTGTTTCAGTTGTGTGTCGGTAGTAGTTAGGTTCTATTGAGAAAATCAGCTTCCGTGGCGATTATGGCGATCAAAAATATAGGAGGCTGCGTTGCGTCACTTTTCCTAGGAATACAATAAACGGATTGCACATCCTACCTAATTGTATACCTGGTCAGTTTTTGTGTTTTCGATAGACTCTACTTTAAAATTTTTTTAGAAACTCGTGGCGAAACAAGACCTACTATTTTTTTGTGTGGATTCGTGTGAGGCGAACTCACAACATCCCGCGTGTCGCCACAACTTTATACACCTTTTACGGTGAATCAAGTTGGGGAGACAAGAGGGTTATTGCAATCCAAACCGCCTGCCACCAATTTTGTAAGCCTTTCGGCCCCACGCTTGATGGCAGCTGAATTAAATGAAGCCAACAAGCGGTGATGGCGTTTGGGGGTCGGGTTGGTTGATAAAATCAACGAACACGAGCACCAAACGTTTGCACACGAGTTCGGGGGGTTTGATTTGAAGTTAATTTAGCTGAAATAAAATATCGAAAACACTTAGAATTTAAGAATGGTAGTAAATGAGATTACCTGTGGCGACAAAGCGTGCGACGTCGGCGACTGCGTGGCGATCGTCGTACAGCAAAACTTTGAAGCCTGAAGGGCGAAATAAAATAAAACAGGTACACAAGTGTGTCCTTTTGCCAGGGGGCTGACGTTTGTCCTGAAGGGACCTAATACCAATTGAGGGGTGTCGTTGCACTCTCCTCTAACCTTTTACTGAACCAGGTATACTCAGAAGAAGAACTACAAAGTACAACTAGCAGGTGGATTTAGTAGAAATTGGAACGGCAAATGACTTCCCCACAAGTGTGGCGGTTAGGAGCTGAAGGCTTTCAAGTAAAGTTTTACAAAATACAGTATGGTTCTCAGTTTCATCAAGTACATTCAAAATTCCAATCTCATTTATCAGTTTCCAATGCATAGGTCATCAATTTCAAAATCCAGGTAAGATTTTGTTTAAGTTGTTCAATGTTTCAATTTACTAAAGTTCTCAAATTTACTCATGTTCTCAATTTACTCAATGTTGTTTTACTAATGTCTTTTTAATACTTACTCTAGCACAGTTGCATAAATAATTGGCCAATGTATGTATGCTTAAAGGTTTCACACTCACTGTTGG
>WIXP02000089.1:0-10424 GCA_009739505.2 Apolygus lucorum
AAATTATTACTCTCAAATACTTGTTTTCTTGTGAGCTTCAATCCCATTTTATGCATCATCGTTCAATACCTATAATACTGCTCCACCGCTTGACGTCTCACTCTATAATCTAGTTCTAAGAACACGGGATGCTTTTAAAGAACGTACATAGCTATGTTTCCATCTTGATCTTCCCTTTCATATGTCATATCCTATTTCACCAGGCCTTGAAACATCTGCTATTTTTCAAGTCAAGTTGAATAACTCTCTTCAAAGACCAATATTTTTCCACTGGAAAAAAATTTTTTTTTTGAATTTTTTGCTACTGGAATAAAATATTCCCCATCAATCTTCGGATCAGCCACGATTCTTCTTAATGTGTATTTAGAAAGACTATAACAATTCGTAATCCTGCAATCAAAAATACAAGAGTTACCTTTATTTTTGAGCAGAAAAACGCCAGTCTTTGAAGAAAGTTAGCCCACTTGACATGAAAAATGACAAGTATTTGTAAACCCTGCTTTTAACCCCTAATTGATTCTGAGGAAGTGGACAGAAGTTGTCATCCAAACGATCACCCGAACAGTTGAGTTAACTTGGAAATAACAGAATTCACCTCTGACAGGAGTTCAATCCCGTGATTAAATTGATCAGTAAACTAATTCATTATGGAAAGACAACTGTTGATGATCAAGCGATCGCTCCTGCATTATTACGTTATCGAGTCCATAAACAACAAATTTTAAAATTCTATTATTCTGAAACCGAAAACTTTTTGCCTTTGTTACTTAAAATTCTCAACAAATAGAAGGTGCCTCTCATACACTCTCACTGTGCTGCAGCGTCTTTTTCCTGCATGGACATTGTTACCAATCTTTTTCAGCGTTTTTCCCACAAGATTTCTCTAAAATTCCCTTTTCCCCACGCTGGACCTCCTAAAAACAGCCATGGGTTTTCCCCTGTTTAAAAACGCTGCAAATTTTTATAAACGGTTCATTTTTCCACATGAATAACCATTATGGGTTGACCTTGCTACATTCATTACTTGCATAATTCCTTAATTCATTTGCTTGGTCATTGCTGACGACGTGTGTTTTTCGGCGGCCGGAGCTCTCATCGCCCCCCTCGTCACAACCCAGGGCGGTGAGGCAATGGCAAAATCATGAGCCCATGAGCGTAATCAACAGAACAAATTCTGATTTTCCCTTAGGATGACAGCTGATGCGTCCGCGACGCCAGGAAAGGCAGTCGGACGAAAATCCAACCTGAAACGGTTGTTTACTTTTTACTTTACTACTGGGTTGACCTTGCTGTTCTTCAGAAATGCCTGCCAACTTATATAAATATTTTACCTGAAGTTATCTGAGGTTATCTCATCAACTTAGACTATGTTTCGAAAGCACAGCAGAATTTCTACATGTCATCTACTAAGATTTAATGAGTGCTATCCAAGCCATCAAGAATGGTCAAGAATCCCATTCTCTGAACGGATATAATATAATAATATCAACGGATATAATATATAATAATAATAACGGATAAATAATAATAAAAAAATAATAATATAATAATAACGGATATAATATATAATATCCCATTCTCTGTACGAATATATCATTTAAGTACATAAGCATAATTTGAAGGGTATCCAAATCACTCTATTCGGTTTAAATCAATTTTCAGACAAGAATGAAAGAGAGACATCAATACTGCCAACGTATCAACACTAGCTCGTTCGCTCACACTTCGAAATTATTGTAAAGACACCATGCAAGTTCTGGAAGACAGTTGTAACGATATGGGACAGAAGCTGAGATAAAGAGAAGTATGAAAGAGTGAAAAAAACTCGTGAAAATTCTATCAACTATAAAGTGTGAGTGAATGTATTTACAACTTTTCCCCAAGTCACTGCATCTATTCATCACCACCTATGAGTGTATGTGATTGTACCACAGTGTGGCGTAGCAATTAACCTCCGGCTCTTCCTGCTTATGTCTAAACATCCGAGGCCAAAAATATGCGTATAATGAGTGCAAAACGAGCACAAAACGGGAAAAACTGTATTTTACGAATTTGTCAAGTGTCATGAAATGACTCATGATTTCGCCCTACTTCTCATCCAAGATCAAAAAGTTATGTTATTTCCCACTACAAGTACAAGGACGTAGATGGCATTGTAGAGGTAGCACATCTTTGGACGCTCCATCTCTCTGGGAGGCGATTTGGAGTGGCCGCCACTATTACAATAACCCGTGAGACTTTTTTTTTTTTTTTTTGTGGGACCTTTAAGCCCCAGGTCTTCTACAACCCTCCACAGACTTGAGGAATAACATTCGCGAGGAAGAGGCCAATATACCGGTCGACATGTAAGCGACCGGTGATGCGATACAGGCGGAATCGGTTCGTTCAGCGGATCAAGAGTAGAAGCCGTCACTTGGCCGACATAATTTTATAAACCGTGAGACAAAAAACTTTTAGGTATTTCCAACACTCCATACAAAAAAACAAACAAATATCTTCAGTACCTATCTTTTGTTTTACTGCGTTACGTTATAAGGAAGTTGCCCCACCTTGTTTTTGGTCTTTGAACTATGACGGATGCTGATTGACTAACTGACTCACCAAGTCCAAAGTCCTGTGCTATAAAAACCCAGCTGGTTTTCATTTTAGTCCTTAGTATATATGATTAATTCTTATGGGGTATCCGACGCACCGAAAAACGTAACAGCTAGCGTGTACGTAGCGATGCAGAGAATTTCCAAACAAAATAAATACATTTAGTAGGATGAGGTGAGGAAGATGAGAAATCCAAATAGAAAAAATCTAATTTACTAGTCGTACTACCGTCCTTTTGTTTACGGAAGGCAGATAAACGTGGATGACGAGCATTGTAGTATGCAATGTGGTAGGAGGGATTTAGATTTTTCGCTCGCGCTGACGCACCACTGACTCTAGCGATTAGAAGCGGGCGGCGCAGCCCAGAGATGGCACAGTGGTAAAAAAAATACCAGGTTTTTTTTTCTGTTGCTCCGGCTGGACAGAAACATCTGAGAGGGATAATTAAACTGGTAATCGCGTATCAGTGACATTGGGCTGGGTCGGAACGGTCTACGAACACTACCCGGCCGAACCGGACTCCTATGTAAATTTATTCGACTCCCTCCCCTTGCGAGAATTCACATAAATATTACGAAAAGCAACTGATTTATCGTTTTCAATTTCCTACTACCTTTTCCTTGTACGCTTGAATTGTATTTTTCTTGGAATTCTTCTCTCGCTGCTTGTTTATCCACAATCAAACAAGTGTAGGTACACAATCTGTCAATGTTTATTTTGTCTGATTCCCATCGGACATTCCCCATTATATTCTTTGGAAGGTGGGTGGGGAGGATATAGGATACAAATGCCAGTATAAAATAGGCTAATCAGTGATGTTTACCTGTGTATTATTAAAGAGGAATGAAAAAGCAAAATGTCACGAGCATGTATTACATAATGAAGGCGCTCTAGTATTTTCGCACTGTCGATGGAGGAGAATCTCCGACCATATATTTGTTTACTTCGTCTGCCGGATCTCTTGAATGGAAATGTTTGGATGATAGTACAACCGTGTAAAAAAAAAAAAAAAAAAAAAAAATGGATGGCAGTGAGAAAAACGAATAAATAAAACGTAATTTTCACTTTGCAGTCACTTCGGAAAGGTTCATCGAAAGACACTAACAACATACTCATACCCTTAGTGGGCACAGTTTTCTGCACTATTGGCATACCTCAACTCTATAATGATGGAAAACTCAGGACAGTAACATCAGCCAATAAACGAAGACATTGAATTCATAGAACCTTTACTCCTTATTGTTCCAACTTTTACTAACTGTTTGTGTCTAATTTTACTGACCGAGGGTAGAAGTCATCCCCGAGAAAAGAAAAAAAACCTCTTCATCAGCACCACGTTGAAACCCAGTTTTGAAAAGAAGTCGTCAAGAATACGTGGAAGTTGCAGAAGTATACAACAGACTCAACCCTATAATACCGTATGATTCAGGATTTAAGCTTGTTTGTACTAAGAAAAAATGGCAGCATTTGAACTATTTGAACTAGAAAAATATCCACCAGTCCTCATAAAACAAATCTAATCAAAAGAATGTGCTACGATGGGTTGGCTGAACAAAGATAAAATTTCGTTGATCCAAAAGTTTCAAGTAAATGTTACTCTGAATTGAGCGGAGTGGTATGTATGTTCCCAGATCATGACGTCCATGACCATTGTTTGAGTACGATCCTTCTGAGTAGTTAGCCAAGTTTTGAATGAATCCCGTTTACACACTCAGTTTCTTCCTTCTTCGAACACTTTCACCCCACCTGGCGTACCAGTCTTATCTTTAATAGGAAGGCTTCCTGGCACGGGTGTACTTGATGTTGGAAATTACCCTCCATTTTTCCCCTCTAGCGCGCTCTGCTTCCGGAGTTTTGATCATGTGGTTCCGCAAACCTCAGGTGCGCTTAACTAGAAAATTATGTATGCGTATTGGAAGGAGTCTATATTTACAACTTGCTTTTTGGCATCCGATCGTGCGGGTTGACTGTGTTGCTTTTGTTTGAGGGGAAGTAAACGGCGTAATCGTTTTTGAACGATTGTGCCAGCATTCACCGCATGCCGTTCGGTGAATGGATGGAATACTTACGAAGCTGTTAGCAAGGGTCGTACCATATAGACTAAAATGCCTGAAAGAGTATGGAAGCAAACGACCATTCTGTCTCACAAAATTAAGAACAGCTCAACCCGAAATACTGTTTACGACTTACCTAAAGAATGTACCGATCTATTTTTTCCGTTCAAAGCGATGTTTCTAAGCTAATTATAATACTTAATCAATGTTTCCACCGAATCTCACACACCTAATTTGTAGTAGAGTAGAACATATTGCATGCATTCCATTCAGATGAGGAGTAAAACTAAGTTTTAATCCCTAACATAAGCGCAAATGTATGAATTTATTGATAACCATCAAACGACATAAAACAGTTCCACTCACTGTTATTTCGCTGAGCTTATTCATTTGCAGATGCATCACGATACTTCAAGCAACATCAAAGCCCCAAAGTAGGATTGCATTTTGAAATGCACAAACAACCTACGCAACAAGTGAATTCAAGTCGTCTGATCGTGCAACTTTGGTGACCTCACAAGAACCGATACTTGGGAGAATAGTATTGTTAATGACCTCATTTGATGGTGCCATTCAAGGCGATAAGGGAGGACTTATTTCCAACATAATAAGATATTTGTGTAAGAGATATATGCGAGATGTGTCACGATTGACCTCAACTTCCCACGATGGGTCCTCGTTGTTCCATATCCATGTTCCTATGAACTTCTGAGAATCAGAGGAAGGTTTAAAATTCACGCTAAACGTGGTGATGAGATACCCTCTCGTTAGAAATATAATGGTCTTTTTTCTAGGTTCGGAGCCCAGAATACTAGACATCTCAGGACATTTCAGTTAGTGGGAATATGACGAATTTTATCTTATATTTGGGTTCAGTTAACTTAGAAAGCTCGAAATAAAACGCTGCAAATTATTACACAATGGTTTATTATTTTACTAAAGCACTCGCCTGCGTAGAACGTGACTGTTCTACCTGTACCTTTTACAACCTACTAGAAATGACATTTCTATCCGAGAGTTGTGGTTGCCTCAATTTCTAAATTTGATTCTTGGTTGCTAAGGAAGCACAACTGAGTGATATGAAGCTCTACACGAAATTTGCCTCCCTTCAGGCAGTGAACGCTCATATGCGATTCACGCTCGTCTCTTTGATTCATCATACGTCTAACCTACGGACCAAAGGTGACAAGAACCTCCCCACAATGTGTTTCTCACTTATTTCACAATAATTGCTCCTTTAACGATAGTTGATCGGTAGGGTGATTTCATTCGTTTTGAACACATAAATTGACGAAGAAAAGTCACGAACAATTCATTATTTAGGTAAATAATTATCTTCATTCGATTTTTGGATGCTACATACCTAACTTCAAAAGTAAACCATTAAATTATTAAGGGGGGGGGGGGATTAAAAATGATTGTCTTGTCTGCTCGATTCCAAATATGCATTACTGAAAATAATAAACCGAGAGGACTGGAAGTCAATTGTTGATAAGGACCTGGTCCTCGGAGAACCATAGCGCCAGAATAGCAGTACGAGTATTGGCTTACAGGTTCATCACCATGAAAAAACCTCAACTCATACTCATTTCCAGCTCCAAATTTGGATTATATTGGTCATAAAACTATGGAATGACATCACTACGAGCCGAGAGACGTCCTTAGGTGTCGTCAAATCACGAGCCGTTGATTAGAATATAAGAAGCCATGTAAAATAAACCAACCTCGCCTCGAATGCCTAATAATTCATCGGAATTTACAAGTGGGTGCGGGTACATGTTGAAACAGTTGTCATCCGAATAAATGGCTCCGTCGTATTAAGACGTGATCGTGTTTCGAATAGCATGTCACCTCCACGGAATCGCCGTCGTCAACCGTAGTTCGTGATCTGCGTCGTGGTCTTGCCTTTCTCATCATCTCAAACCCCCTTCCCTGCGTTGCTTTGAGAGCATCTGAGACGTCTTCTCCCGTCTTTACCTACCCACGCTCGCACCAGCACGCCAACGGATACCTACTATTGTAAATAATCAATTCCGACTCAACGTCTTTCTTTCCTCTCCTCTTCCGAGCATGAAACAACGGTTTCAAAGAGTGCAACTAACTTCAATCCACGATCCAATTCAATTTAATCCGGACCCCTGAAGGACGAGTCACCGGATTGCCATCCATTGGAAAATGGCGGAGCTGAAAAGCAGACCATCGTTCAGTTCCTACCGCCCTTCCTTTTCGACTCGAAAGTCACTCCCTCTCTCCTTCTGGTAATTGCTTTATCTCTAACTGAATCAGTCAACCGAAAACATGGTGGTTTCCTTTCAGAGAGAAAACTTTTTAAAATCGTGGGGAGTTATAATACACCGACATTATGGGGGAGGATTGACTATTTATCATGACCATTTAATCTAATACATTTCACGGTATTACTGTTATCGGTGGTTATTTCCGTTCTTCCAAGATTTATACTACATAAGAGTGGATTCACCTTGAAGTACTTCATCATCAATTTTTGATTAATGGCTGTGATATAAATTAGGTGTCTTTAAATCATCTTTTAACTTTCTCACTTCATTGATTCAGGTTGCTAATCATGATTGATCATTGTTGGTTTCTGGAACCTAGACGAATTTCAAAAAGAGTTTCGTCGTATGTTCGATGGGAGCATCGAGAGTTCATTGATTAAGTTGGTTTTGTCCTTTCATTTTGGTTTATTATTTTCAATAATGAACCTTTGAAATCGACCAAGAAAAAACAAATTTTAACACCCCCTCAAAATTTGATGGTTTACGTTTCAAGGTACGTAGAATCCAAAAATCGAATAAGAATTTGGCCGTCCGTCCGCCGTCCGCCGTACGCGGCACTTTTGCCACTTAGCATTGACCGATTTTGATGAAATTTGGTATGTAGGCTCCATTTGGGGTCTAGTTGTGCCCCAAAGATTTTGGTTGATGTAGGTCACTTCTAAGGGTTCCAAAATCAATTTTGAAATTTTCAAAACGCCCTAACTCAAAAAATTTTGACATAAAGGTATTGTTTTTCCTTCAATTAAGATTCTGTAGAATTTTTAGAATTTTTTGAGACCAACCGGAGCTCTGTAGGACAAATCGTTCGCTCACTACGAGAATTTAAAGTTTGGACGTACGATAAATCAGAAACACGAGTGTGAATCGCAAAAGAGGCCTTATCTCCGTTCAAATTAAAGCTGACCGAAATGCGATCGATATTTTTCTTCATGTTGGATGGTTGGTGGCTTTGCAGACGAGTGACCTATATAGAAAAATAAAAAATAATAAACCATTGTGTAATAATTTGCAGCGTTTTTCTATGAAACCCACAATTTACAACGCTACTGGTTTATTATTTTCAATAATAGTCTATGGAATCAATCAAAAAACAATGATTAACCCCTTCTCCACACATCAAAATTCGATGTTTTACGATTCATGTTCTCTCAAAACCTTTGATTACTCTCCAAAACAGAGGAAGACATTTCTTTAATCCCCTGAGAACGTTCGATATAAAGATTTCTTTGTTTTTCATCAATATGAAATGGTGTTCAATTTTCATAAACAAATGAGACCTTCCGAAGCTATGTAGAACTACCAAACGTTCTCCGTAGAACTGAAGGATTTAATGAGAAATTAATCTGAAATACAAGTGAATCGCTGAGAGTCAAGCAATCATCATTCGGAGGTTCCTGCTAATTCACAGATCTCTCGCTAGGATGCAGTAAGAGACTTGAGCTTCCTCAGCTACAAAGATTCCAGGGATTGTGCGAGATGGCGTGTAGATGAAATGGTCCGCTATGAAAATCATCACCCCCGGACTGACAGAAGCGACTGTGCATACGCAAACGTGAATTCCTTGTAACAGCCATCACTTCTGCATTTTCCATCCGATGTCGTTTACATTTCCAGGGATTTTGCGGACTGGGGTGGTGATGGTTGCCTATGAAAATCATCGCTCTCAGGCCGGATTTCCCATCCGATTCCGTTGAAACTTTCAGGGAATATACCTACGGATTGGTGTGTAGATGATCCTGTATGGAAACCATTGCCCCCAGACTGATAGTAGCCAGTGCGCATGCGCATACTTGAATTCCCTTGTAACAATCATATTTTCGATGTTTTACCCCGAATTCGATTAAATCTTCAAAGATTGTGCGGGTTGACGTGTAGACGGCCCCCTTTCAGGGTAATTCAAGGTAATTAGAGATGGATGTTTCGAGATAAGCTGCTTATCATTGGATCTATACAATTGGGTTACGGATACGAGGAAGCTATGTGTCACACTCACTAGGTAGACGTTTTTTGTCCATGTCCCATTTTACCTGAATTTAGTTTTACGCTGGCTCGTTGTTACTTCATTATTGAGAGGTTGAAAATTCAGACGAAAGAATAATTAATACTAATCAATCTTATCTTTTTTTCTTTAGGGTACTAAGATTAATAAGATATTATCCCTGCAGTTTTACAACATATGTTTTGTCTTCTCTTGTTTTATATTTTATGTTTAGTTATATTTTTCGAATCATGAGTCAGAGGGCAAAAAGGAGAGATTTAGGTTGAAGAGAAAAGGAGATTTTCATTGTTTGCGGTTTCAATAATAAACCTAATCTAAGAATATGGAAAGAGTTGTGCTGAAATAGAGAGCAAAAAACTACAGCCATTCGTTTCAGCAATGTCAATTCTTCCTTGTCCACCAACAGTATTAATGTCACCGCCGAGACCTAATTTATAACATCCAGTAGCTTTCCGTTTCAAGTCAGCGAGCCTGGCGTTACAGGACAGGAAGTAATAAAAAGTAAATTGAATGGCGATAAGAAAGCGGGAAAGGAGATGACGGCATTCGTTATTTCGGACACCCTGAGAGGGAAGTCATACTGTTGACAGATCCGATTATCTCTGCGAGCTTCACACCCTCTATTTCGCCCTGCTCCTTCCAACGGCCTGTCGATTAAGACTTTGGAACTTCGTGCTCTTCCAATTTCTCTATCATGGAAATACCGTTGAAAGTGATTTTTAGACTCTCTGCGTGTTGTGAATACATCATGAAAGAGCGATGCTGGGGCTATGAAGTTGCGGTTTCTAAGGAGAGCGGTAGAAGCCATAAATACTTGGAGACTGTATTGATACTCACAATTTTAGTGTAACAGAACAAAGTCAAAAATCGTTTTTCCCAAACAATTTCAACTTGAAAAAAAAGTCTAATGAACTGGATTGTTCAACAGTTAGGTATAATAGTGAAAACCCATTGCAATAAAGAAGACCAATAATATGATCAAAATAATTTGAAAAACGAATTAAGTCATCGAGTGGCAAGTAATGTGATTTATTATTGATCGAAAAGAAAATAAGAACATCTTAGTGACTAAAAACTCGCAGATTACGACGCTGAGTGTGGCAACAAATCATTCGTTATCGAACCTCCATCTTAGCAAGTATAATTTTCGGGGTCACCTATAACAAGAAATCAGGAGAAGGCTCATGGTGTAAAAACGAGGTGGAAAGAGGGTAGTTTGGGTGTAGGCTGAAGGTGTAATCCGTTTTTTAGAACCCTAGCGGACAAGGTAAGATGAAGAGATTCTGGAAGGGAGAAAAACTTCGGATGATGAACGTTTCTCAGTGAACACCAATCTTGTGAGGCCATCATGTGCACTCTTGCCACTAGTTTCCCCTTTTTTCGCATCTAAATATCTATCTTCTCTCGTCGTTCAGTTTTGGCACATCGTAGTAAGTACGTCGACAGCAACGCTATACAGCGTTGGGCGCTATACACCAA
>WIXP02000090.1:0-82916 GCA_009739505.2 Apolygus lucorum
TCTCTCATTAAGTATAAATTACTAGTCGAGAGTTGGTGTACGAATGAATGTATTTAGTGAAACTATAGTCAATGTTATAGTATCTATCCAAACACAATGTAATAACTTATGATGCAACAAGAAGGTGTTGTGAAAAAGTGTTATTTCATCCTAAGGACGAGTTGAACTTCTTTCACCCTGTACGAAGTGGTCTTTGTTGGGTGGTAAACGTGAGCTCAGACAGGAAGAGTAGCAGTTCAACCTTCGGGGAAATGAAGCAATCCAGGAAAAACACAGTCATGTCCCTAGCCAAGATTGTGGGTGAAAAAGCAACGATAAACCCTTTGACAATTTTTCAAACATACTCTTATTTCAAAGAAGAGTGATGAAGACGTTGAAAAGGCATGGGAAAGGAACTAAGTCCACCCTATATGCTGCTCTAACCAGAAGAGGAAGATCCTGATCTCAAACCACAAATTATGTGGACGGTGGTTTCCTGCTCCATCGGGTGAAGTGGAGACCTTGCTCATCTGCTTGCTCATATGTTTCCATCTGCGAACAGATCATTTCCTACATCATCAAACATTACGGTACAGCTGTACCGTGCTGTTTGATGGTTATTGAGAAATTAACAGTACTAAGAGAGTCGAGCAGAAACGGAGAGGCCTCCTGAAAACCTCCGCCGATATCAATTTTTCAAGAGACAACCACCAATCCCCACAGGGAGCACTTCCTTGCGAACGACAAAAACTAAGTCAAGACTCATTGAGTTCTTAAGGAAGGAATGTCAGCATCCAATATCCTAACGATGGTTGCCTCAGGGATGCTGACACAATGATTGTGTGGAATGACACATTAATTCCATGTGTGGAATTAATAGAGCAGCTGTAAACGTGAGGTAACTGTGATTGGGGAATATACCCTCGTAGTGCTACTAGTAGCCTTGACGCTCCTAATCAAAGCCAACTATTCTTCATGAACTAGGCCGTGGGAATTTTCCCTCAAAGGTTTATTGTATTCACACAGGCTGCAGCCCATATGCTCAAAATATCCTCCTCCTTCACAGTTTTTCAGCTGTGATACATCACACAGCAATTTATGGGAAGAGCAAAAATGACAGCTGTAAAAACCTTCACTGACAACCCCAGCGTCATAGGTGAAGTTGCTCCTTGTTTTTACAACCCCTACTCTACACCACAAGAGATTGAGAGAGCTGGTGAGGTTCTTTCCTCATATGTTCAAGGCTTCCCCAACTCAATAACCTCAACCAACTGCGACACCACGCCTTCCTGAAAGCCTCCGTCAGCCCAAACCCCGATTTGACGCCCCTGCCAACAACCAAAGCATCAGCACTACAGCACTCCCTATGTGAGTATCGTAATACAGGTAGATCATTCATTGCATCTTATATACCAATAGCTGACTTCCTTACTGTAGTAATTGCTTGCAAAGAAATATTTTGGTATTTCTTTGCAGGTCCAACAGT
Source organism: Apolygus lucorum (assembly GCA_009739505.2). Taxonomy (NCBI): domain Eukaryota; kingdom Metazoa; phylum Arthropoda; class Insecta; order Hemiptera; family Miridae; genus Apolygus; species Apolygus lucorum. Next base: position 1,466 of record WIXP02000090.1, read on the forward strand.
GGTTGGGTACAGTTTACCACTAACTAGCTTCGGAGGGCCATCCAGGAGGATGGAATCCATCCAGTGACCAAAATACCCCAGTACCACTCGAAAAAGTTTTCTGAATTCCATGTTTTCGGTGCAAACCGGATGTGGAACTCGCTGCGGTTGCCGGAACAGGCATTGCCTGCTCGGTCGCCGTGTGCCACCAACGCCGCCCCCACTGCAGCAATCCTCCATGAGTGATGAAGAAGACGATTTTGATGTAATTTGCCTTACCTACCGATCATGTAATTTTGTAAATATCATACTTTGATACTTATTTAATAAAACTTTTAAGTTTTTTTTCTACTAATCTTTTCATATCACCCCCCCCCCCCCCCGATCTGTTGGTATTGTAACTCTGGGTTGTTAATTCTTGTGGACGTATAGCATTAAATGACGACAGATGACAAAAAGAAGGACGATTAAAGTTCGAGGGCCATAAAAAGGGGTTGGGAACATTTGAGTGAAAATGGCAAATATTGGCAACTTTTTAAATTGGCGTAATTTTTGATTAGTAAATATAAATTGGCAATCAACCACTTATTCTTCAAGGAAATTTAATGCTCTACAACTTTCTCTAATAGCCTCTTTTCTCAGATGAACGTTTGGACGATATTCAACAAAGTTATCCAGAAACGTGAGCTAAAAACCAACTTTCAAAAATCCTCCATTTTTGGATGCATAAACTCGGTACGGTTCGGAATTTCGATGAACGTATGGAATCAAAGTTGTAGAGAATTCAATCAGCTTTAATTTACTATAGGACATGTTTTATCGAGAAATGCGCCGTTTTCGAGATATTCACGAAAAACCTCAAAATGGGACCTTTAAGGACCCCCCCTCCCCTCGAGCTCGTGCCCCACCCTCCAGGACTTTTAGTATGTTATAAGGATATACCCCTCCCTACATCTGTGCCAATTGTGGTTCTATTTTTTTCTACCTCAAACCCTTCGTTGCCCGGACTAATAACATTTAGGGAATGGGATGATTTGGCATATCATAAGCATATTTTGTTGATGTCGTGTAACGAATGTCGAGTCTTTTGGATAACGATTCTTTGTAAGTGGAGAGGTAGATCTGTAGTAGGAATTACCTGCAGCAGGTAGGTAATAAATTAATACGGAGTTCCAAGTGGCTTCGGTTCGGCGTAAAGGTGCGATTTCCCTGGCGCGTCTGCGGTGGCCGGCGGCGGCTGGCGATTTTGTCATGTACCTACTCAGCCGCCGGCCGGCCGCACCGCGCTGTAGACAACGTGATCTCAGTGGCGCAGCGCGGCCGTCCCCCCCCCCAGTTTTTCGATAATGTTGCGCGAGATTATTGTTGTGGCCGATTCACTGGCAGAGGAGGAACTAGTGTTGATGATGGGGAGCCTTGCTCACCCATGTTTTTGGCAAGATAGAAGAGGGATTTTACAATATTCTCATCGACTGAGAAATTATGAACAACTTTTCAGATCGTTCTTTCTGTTGAACTTCAAATAGTTTGACCTCTTCGTTTAAAACTGCTAAATTTTACAAATACTAAACTATTATTTTACTAACTTTGGGCTCTTTCACATGTTCTTGAGCTCCTGTCACTCACGACCTCCATTTTTCATTTTTCGCCATCGCAGAGCTTTTTCTCCCAGTGTTACGAGTGAAGTGAATTTTTGGTAAATCTACTGAAAAATTGACTCGTAGAGAGCACCTGAAACCGTTTAGAAGAACTCCGATTCCTCATTCCTTCGCTATCTTTTTTTTTTTTTTTGCAAGATTTAAAATATTTATAGACTAGTTAAGAGCTTTTTTTTGCTCCAACCTTTCTATTCCTCCTTGTAAAATTTCTGCTCAGATAATATTATGTTATGCGTTACCTATTGTATTCTTAAGTTTCCTTCATATCGCAGGTACCAATGATGCGGGTGAGGTGATCGAAGGCGACCGAGTGCAGCGTTTCCATGGCGTCAGTTCTCGCGCAGTTCCAGTGACCATCTTCTTCTGTTCTCAACAGTCTACATACACGCAACCCATCCAAGGGACGTATTTCTTCGTACTTTCCACTCTATGACTCTTATGTGCCTTGTTATGTAACCTTGAAATTTCCTTGCGTTGTTACCAAGGCTTGGTTTCAGAATCTCCAGGTTCCAGAAATGCTCTCTCTCTCGCGCAACATTATCGAAACTGAGGGGGGGGGGGGGACCGCCGCGCCGCTGACAACACGTCGTTTCTACAGCGCGGCGCGGCCGGCGGCTGAGTAGGTACATGACAAAATCGCCACCGCCGCGCAGCCTCCTGGAAATCGCACCTTTAGGTTTGTCATGTACCTACTCAGCCGCCGGCCGCCCTCGCTGTAGACCACGTGATCTCATTGGCGCAGCGCGGCCGTTCCCCCCCCCCCCCCATTTTCGATAATGTTGCGCGAGATTATTGTTGTGGCCGATTCACTGGCAGAGGAGGAACTAGTGTTGATGGATGGGGAAGCCTTGCTCACCCATGTTTTGGCAAAATAGAAGAGGGATTTTACAATATTCTCATCGACTGTGAAATTATGAACAACTTTTCAGATCGTTCTTTCTGTTGAACTTCAATAGTTTGACCTCTTCGTTTAAAAGCTGCTAAATTTTACAAATACTAAACTTTATTTTACTAATACTTTGGGCTCTTTCACATGTTCTTGAGCTCCTGTCACTCACGACCCTCCATTTTTCGCCATCGCATGGCTTTTTCTCCCAGTGTTACGAGTGAAGTGAATTTTTGGTAAATCTACTGAAAAATTGACTCGTATAGGAAGTTGTCTCACAAAACTAAGAATGTAGGAGCCTGAATTGTACTCATTCTACTCAGTTGTGATAATTCTATAAGAATCCTTCGCATTTTCCTAAATTTATCAATTTAGACGCGTTTCGACGGGGGTTCGTCGTTACTACTATCTGCATGGATAGGAAGTTGTCTCACAAAACTAAGAATGTAGGAGCCTGAATTGTACTCAATTCTACTCAGTTGTGATAATTCTATAAGAATCCTTCGCATTTATCCTAAATTATCAATTTAGACGCGTTTCGACGGGGGTTCGTCGTTACCTACTATTTGCATGGATAGGAAGTTGTCTCACAAAACTAAGAATGTAGGAGCCTGAATTGTACTCAATTCTACTCAGTTGTGATAATTCTATAAGAATCCTTCGCATTTATCCTAAATTTATCAATTTAGACGCGTTTCGACGGGGGTTCGTCGTTACCTACTATTTGCATGGATAGGAAGTTGTCTCACAAAACTAAGAATGTAGGAGCCTGAATTGTACTCATTTCTACTCAGTTGTGATAATTCTATAAGAATCCTTCGCATTTTCCTAATTTATATCAATTTAGACGCGCGTTTCGACGGGGGTTCGTCGTTACCTACTATTTGCATGGATAGGAAGTTGTCTCACAAAGTAAGAATGTAGGAGCCTGAATTGTACTCATTTCTACTCAGTTGTGATAATTCTATAAGAATCCTTCGCATTTATCCTAAATTTATCATTTAGACGCGTTTCGACGGGGGTTCGTCGTTACCTACTATCTTGCATGGATAGGAAGTTGTCTCACAAAACTAAGAATGTAGGAGCCTGAATTGTACTCATTCTACTCAGTTGTTGATAATTCTATATAAGAATCCTTCGCATTTATCCTAAATTTATCAATTTAGACGCGTTTCGACGGGGTTCGTCGTTACCTACTATTGCATGGATAGGAAGTTGTCTCACAAACTAAGAATGTAGGAGCCTGAATTGTACTCATTTCTACTACTCAGTTGTGATAATTCTATAAGAATCCTTCGCATTTATCCTAAATTTATCATTTAGACGCGTTTCGACGGGGGTTCGTCGTTACCTACTATTTGCATGGATAGGAAGTTGTCTCACAAAACTAAGAATGTGGGAGCCTGAATTGTACTCATTTCTACTCAGTTGTGATAATTCTATAAGAATCCTTCGCGTTTCGACGGGGGTTCGTCGTTACCTACTATCTGCATGGATAGGAAGTTGTCTCACAAAACTAAGAATGTAGGAGCCTGAATTGTACTCATTTCTACTCAGTGTTGATAATTCTATAAGAATCCTTCGCATTTTCCTAAATTTATCAATTTAGACGCGTTTCGACGGGGGTTCGTCGTTACCTACTATCTGCATGGATAGGAAGTTGTCTCACAAAACTAGAATGTAGGAGCCTGAATTGTACTCATTTCTACTCAGTTGTGATGTAATTCTATAAGAATCCTTCGCATTTTCCTAAATTTATCAATTTAGACGCGTTTCGACGGGGGTTCGTCGTTACCTACTATCTGCATGGATAGGAAGTTGTCTCACAAAACTAAGAATGTAGGAGCCTGAATTGTACTCATTTCTACTCAGTGTTGATAATTCTATAAGAATCCTTCGCATTTATCCTAAATTTATCATTTAGACGCGTTTCGACGGGGTTCGTCGTTACCTACTATTTGCATGGATAGGAAGTTGTCTCACAAAACTAAGAATGTAGGAGCCTGAATTGTACTCATTTCTACTCAGTTGTGATAATTCTATAAGAATCCTTCGCATTTTCCTAAATTTATCAATTAGACGCGTTTCGACGGGGGTTCGTCGTTACCTACTATTTGCATGGATGGAAGTTGTCTCACAAAACTAAGAATGTAGGAGCCTGAATTGTACTCAATTCTACTCAGTTGTGATAATTCTATAAGAATCCTTCGCATTTATCCTAAATTTATCAATTTAGACGCGTTTCGACGGGGGTTCGTCGTTACCTACTATTTGCATGGATAGGAAGTTGTCTCACAAAACTAAGAATGTAGGAGCCTGAATTGTACTCAATTCTACTCAGTTGTGATAATTCTATAAGAATCCTTCGCATTTATCCTAAATTTATATCAATTTAGACGCGTTTCGACGGGGGTTCGTCGTTACCTACTATTTGCATGGATAGGAAGTTGTCTCACAAAACTAAGAATGTAGGAGCCTGAATTGTACTCAATTCTACTCAGTTGTGATAATTCTATAAGAATCCTTCGCATTTATCCTAAATTTATCAATTTAGACGCGTTTCGACGGGGTTCGTCGTTACCTACTATCTGCATGGATAGGAAGTTTCTCACTCACAAAACTAAGAATGTAGGAGCCTGAATTGTACTCAATTCTACTCAGTTGTGATAATTCTATAAGAATCCTTCGCATTTATCCTAAATTTATCAATTTAGACGCGTTTCGACGGGGGTTCGTCGTTACCTACTATTGCATGGATAGGAAGTTGTCTCACAAAACTAGAATGTAGGAGCCTGAATTACTCATTCCTACTCAGTTGTGATAATTCTATAAGAATCCTTCGCATTTATCCTAAATTTATCAATTTAGACGCGTTTCGACGGGGGTTCGTCGTTACCTACTATTTGCATGGATAGAAGTTGTCTCACAAAACTAAGAATGTAGGAGCCTGAATTGTACTCATTTCTACTCAGTTGTGATAATTCTATAAGAATCCTTCGCATTTTCCTAAATTTATCAAGTAGACGCGTTTCGACGGGGGTTCGTCGTTACCTACTATTTGCATGGATAGGAAGTTGTCTCACAAAACTAAGAATGTAGGAGCCTGAATTGTACTCATTTCTACTCAGTGTTGATAATTCTATAAGAATCCTTCGCATTTATCCTAAATTTATCAATTTAGACGCGTTTCGACGGGGGTTCGTCGTTTACCTACTATTTGCATGGATAGGAAGTTGTCTCACAAAACTAAGAATGTAGGAGCCTGAATTACTCATTTCTACTCAGTTGTGATAATTCTATAAGAATCCTTCGCATTTATCCTAAATTTATCAATTTAGACGCGTTTCGACGGGGGTTCGTCGTTACCTACTATTTGCATGGATAGGAAGTTGTCTCACAAAACTAAGAATGTAGGAGCCTGAATTGTACTCATTTCTACTCAGTTGTGATAATTCTATAAGAATCCTTCGCATTTATCCTAAATTTATCAATTTAGACGCGTTTCGACGGGGGTTCGTCGTTACCTACTATTTGCATGGATAGGAAGTTGTCTCACAAAACTAAGAATGTAGGAGCCTGAATTGTACTCATTTCTACTCAGTGTGATAATTCTATAAGAATCCTTCGCATTTTCCTAAATTTATCAATTTAGACGCGTTTCGACGGGGGTTCGTCGTTACCTACTATTTGCATGGATAGGAAGTTGTCTCACAAAACTAAGAATGTAGGAGCCTGAATTGTACTCATTTCTACTCAGTGTGATAATTCTATAAGAATCCTTCGCATTTTCCTAAATTTATCAATTTAGACGCGTTTCGACGGGGGTTCGTCGTTACCTACTATTTGCATGGATAGGAAGTTGTCTCACAAAACTAAGAATGTAGGAGCCTGAATTGTACTCATTTCACTCTACTTTGTGATAATTATAAGAATCCTTCGCATTTATCCTAAATTTATCAATTTAGACGCGTTTCGACGGGGGTTCGTCGTTACCTACTATTTGCATGGATAGGAAGTTGTCTCACAAAACTAAGAATGTAGGAGCCTGAATTGTACTCATTTCTACTCAGTTGTGATAATTCTATAAGAATCCTTCGCATTTCCTAAATTTATCAATTTAGACGCGTTTCGACGGGGGTTCGTCGTTACCTACTATTTCATGATAGGAAGTTGTCTCACAAAACTAAGAATGTAGGAGCCTGATTGTACTCATTTCTACTCAGTTGTGATAATTCTATAAGAATCCTTCGCATTTATCCTAAATTATCAATTTAGACGCGTTTCGACGGGGGTTCGTCGTTACCTACTATTTGCATGGATAGGAAGTTGTCTCACAAAACTAAGAATGTAGGAGCCTGAATTGTACTCAATTCTACTCAGTTGTGATAATTCTATAAGAATCCTTCGCATTTATCCTAAATTTATCAATTTAGACGCGTTTCGACGGGGGTTCGTCGTTACCTACTATTTGCATGGATAGGAAGTTGTCTCACAAAACTAAGATGTAGGAGCCTGAATTGTACTCAATTCTACTCAGTTTGATAATTCTATAAGAATCCTTCGCATTTATCCTAAATTTATCAATTTAGACGCGTTTCGACGGGGGTTCGTCGTACCTACTATTTGCATGGATAGGAAGTTGTCTCACAAAACTAAGAATGTAGGAGCCTGAATTGTACTCATTCTACTCAGTTGTGATAATTCTATAAGAATCCTTCGCATTTATCCTAAATTTATCAATTTAGACGCGTTTCGACGGGGGTTCGTCGTTACCTACTATTGCATGGATAGAAGTTGTCTCACAAAACTAAGAATGTAGGAGCCTGAATTGTACTCATTTCTACTCAGTTTGATAATTCTATAAGAATCCTTCGCATTTATCCTAAATTTATCAATTAGACGCGTTTCGACGGGGGTTCGTCGTTACCTACTATTTGCATGGATAGGAAGTTGTCTCACAAAACTAAGAATGTAGGAGCCTGAATTGTACTCATTTCTACTCAGTTGTGATAATTCTATAAGAATCCTTCGCATTTTCCTAAATTTATCAATTTAGACGCGTTTCGACGGGGGTTCGTCGTTACCTACTATTTGCATGGATAGGAAGTTGTCTCACAAAACTAAGATGTAGGAGCCTGAATTGTACTCATTTCTACTCAGTTTTGATAATTCTATAAGAATCCTTCGCATTTTCCTAAATTTATCAATTTAGACGCGTTTCGACGGGGGTTCGTCGTTACCTACTATTTGCATGGATAGGAAGTTGTCTCACAAAACTAAGAATGTAGGAGCCTGAATTGTACTCATTTCTACTCAGTTGTGATAATTCTATAAGAATCCTTCGCATTTTCCTAAATTATCAATTTAGACGCGTTTCGACGGGGGTTCGTCGTTACCTACTATTTGCATGGATAGGAAGTTGTCTCACAAAACTAAGAATGTAGGAGCCTGAATTGTACTCATTTCTACTCAGTTGTGATAATTCTATAAGAATCCTTCGCATTTATCCTAAATTTATCAATTTAGACGCGTTTCGACGGGGGTTCGTCTTACCTTACCTACTATTGCATGGATAGGAAGTTGTCTCACAAAACTAAGAATGTAGGAGCCTGAATTGTACTCATTTCTACTCAGTTGTGATAATTCTATAAGAATCCTTCGCATTTATCCTAAATTTATCAATTTAGACGCGTTTCGACGGGGGTTCGTCGTTACCTACTATTTGCATGGATAGGAAGTTGTCTCACAAAACTAAGAATGTAGGAGCCTGAATTGTACTCATTTCTACTCAGTTTTGATAATTCTATAAGATCCTTCGCATTTATCCTAAATTTATCAATTTAGACGCGTTTCGACGGGGTTCGTCGTTACCTACTATTCATGGATAGGAAGTTGTCTCACAAAACTAAGAATGTAGGAGCCTGAATTGTACTCATTTCTACTCAGTTGTGATAATTCTATAAGAATCCTTCGCATTTATCCTAAATTTATCAATTTAGACGCGTTTCGACGGGGGTTCGTCGTTACCTACTATTTGCATGGATAGGAAGTTGTCTCACAAAACTAAGAATGTAGGAGCCTGAATTGTACTCATTCTACTCAGTTGTGATAATTCTATAAGAATCCTTCGCATTTATCCTAAATTTATCAATTTAGACGCGTTTCGACGGGGGTTCGTCGTTACCTACTTTTTGCATGGATAGGAAGTTGTCTCACAAAACTAAGAATGTAGGAGCCTGAATTGTACTCATTTCTACTCAGTTGTGATAATTCTATAAGAATCCTTCGCATTTATCCTAAATTATCAATTTAGACGCGTTTCGACGGGGGTTCGTCGTTACCTACTATTTGCATGGATAGGAAGTTGTCTCACAAAACTAAGAATGTAGGAGCCTGAATTGTACTCATTTCTACTCAGTGTGATAATTCTATAAGAATCCTTCGCATTTATCCTAAATTTATCAATTTAGACGCGTTTCGACGGGGGTTCGTCGTTACCTACTATTTGCATGGATAGGAAGTTGTCTCACAAAACTAAGAATGTAGGAGCCTGAATTGTACTCATTTCTACTCAGTTGTGATAATTCTATAAGAATCCTTCGCATTTATCCTAAATTTATCAATTTAGACGCGTTTCGACGGGGGTTCGTCGTTACCTACTATTTGCATGGATAGGAAGTTGTCTCACAAAACTAAGAATGTAGGAGCCTGAATTGTACTCATTTCTACTCAGTTGTGATAATTCTATAAGAATCCTTCGCATTTTCCTAAATTTATCAATTTAGACGCGTTTCGACGGGGGTTCGTCGTTACCTACTATTTGCATGGATAGGAAGTTGTCTCACAAAACTAAGAATGTAGGAGCCTGAATTGTACTCATTTCTACTCAGTTGTGATAATTCTATAAGAATCCTTCGCATTTATCCTAAATTTATCAATTAGAACGCGTTTCGACGGGGGTTCGTCGTTACCTACTATGCATGGATAGGAAGTTGTCTCACAAAACTAAGAATGTAGGAGCCTGAATTGTACTCATTTCTACTCAGTTGATAATTCTATAAGAATCCTTCGCATTTATCCTAAATTTATCAATTTAGACGCGTTTCGACGGGGTACGTCGTTACCTACTATTTGCATGGATAGGAAGTTGTCTCACAAAACTAAGAATGTAGGAGCCTGAATTGTACTCATTTCTACTCAGTTGTGATAATTCTATAAGAATCCTTCGCATTTATCCTAAATTTATCAATTTAGACGCGTTTCGACGGGGGTTCGTCGTTACCTACTATTTGCATGGATAGGAAGTTGTCTCACAAAACTAAGAATGTAGGAGCCTGAATTGTACTCATTTCTACTCAGTTGTGATAATTCTATAAGAATCCTTCGCATTTATCCTAAATTTATCAATTTAGACGCGTTTCGACGGGGGTTCGTCGTTACCTACTATTTGCATGGATAGGAAGTTGTCTCACAAAACTAAGAATGTAGGAGCCTGAATTGTACTCATTTCTACTCAGTTGTGATAATTCTATAAGAATCCTTCGCATTTATCCTAAATTTATCAATTTAGACGCGTTTCGACGGGGGTTCGTCGTTACCTACTATTTGCATGGATAGGAAGTTGTCTCACAAAACTAAGAATGTAGGAGCCTGAATTGTACTCATTTCTACTCAGTTGTGATAATTCTATAAGAATCCTTCGCATTTATCCTAAATTTATCAATTTAGACGCGTTTCGACGGGGGTTCGTCGTTACCTACTATTTGCATGGATAGGAAGTTGTCTCACAAAACTAAGAATGTAGGAGCCTGAATTGTACTCATTTCTACTCAGTTGTGATAATTCTATAAGAATCCTTCGCATTTATCCTAAATTTATCAATTTAGACGCGTTTCGACGGGGGTTCGTCGTTACCTACTATTTGCATGGATAGGAAGTTGTCTCACAAAACTAAGAATGTAGGAGCCTGAATTGTACTCATTTCTACTCAGTTGTGATAATTCTATAAGAATCCTTCGCATTTATCCTAAATTTATCAATTTAGACGCGTTTCGACGGGGGTTCGTCGTTACCTACTATTTGCATGGATAGGAAGTTGTCTCACAAAACTAAGAATGTAGGAGCCTGAATTGTACTCATTTCTACTCAGTGTGATAATTCTATAAGAATCCTTCGCATTTATCCTAAATTTATCAATTTAGACGCGTTTCGACGGGGGTTCGTCGTTACCTACTATTTGCATGGATAGGAAGTTGTCTCACAAAACTAAGAATGTAGGAGCCTGAATTGTACTCATTTCTACTCAGTGTGATAATTCTATAAGAATCCTTCGCATTTATCCTAAATTTATCAATTTAGACGCGTTTCGACGGGGGTTCGTCGTTACCTACTATTTGCATGGATAGGAAGTTGTCTCACAAAACTAAGAATGTAGGAGCCTGAATTGTACTCATTCTACTCAGTTGTGATAATTCTATAAGAATCCTTCGCATTTATCCTAAATTTATCAATTTAGACGCGTTTCGACGGGGGTTCGTCGTTACCTACTATTTGCATGGATAGGAAGTTGTCTCACAAAACTAAGAATGTAGGAGCCTGAATTGTACTCATTTCTACTCAGTTGTGATAATTCTATAAGAATCCTTCGCATTTATCCTAAATTTATCAATTTAGACGCGTTTCGACGGGGGTTCGTCGTTACCTACTATTTGCATGGATAGGAAGTTGTCTCACAAAACTAAGAATGTAGGAGCCTGAATTGTACTCATTTCTACTCAGTTGTTGATAATTCTATAAGAATCCTTCGCATTTATCCTAAATTTATCAATTTAGACGCGTTTCGACGGGGGTTCGTCGTTACCTACTATTTGCATGGATAGGAAGTTGTCTCACAAAACTAAGAATGTAGGAGCCTGAATTGTACTCATTTCTACTCAGTTGTGATAATTCTATAAGAATCCTTCGCATTTATCCTAAATTTATCAATTTAGACGCGTTTCGACGGGGGTTCGTCGTTACCTACTATTTGCATGGATAGGAAGTTGTCTCACAAAACTAAGAATGTAGGAGCCTGAATTGTACTCATTCTACTCAGTTGTGATAATTCTATAAGAATCCTTCGCATTTATCCTAAATTTATCAATTTAGACGCGTTTCGACGGGGGTTCGTCGTTACCTACTATTTGCATGGATAGGAAGTTGTCTCACAAAACTAAGAATGTAGGAGCCTGAATTGTACTCATTTCTACTCAGTTGTGATAATTCTATAAGAATCCTTCGCATTTATCCTAAATTTATCAATTTAGACGCGTTTCGACGGGGGTTCGTCGTTACCTACTATTTGCATGGATAGGAAGTTGTCTCACAAAACTAAGAATGTAGGAGCCTGAATTGTACTCATTTCTACTCAGTGTGATAATTCTATAAGAATCCTTCGCATTTATCCTAAATTTATCAATTTAGACGCGTTTCGACGGGGGTTCGTCGTTACCTACTATTTGCATGGATAGGAAGTTGTCTCACAAAACTAAGAATGTAGGAGCCTGAATTGTACTCATTTCTACTCAGTTGTGATAATTCTATAAGAATCCTTCGCATTTATCCTAAATTTATCAATTTAGACGCGTTTCGACGGGGGTTCGTCGTTACCTACTATTTGCATGGATAGGAAGTTGTCTCACAAAACTAAGAATGTAGGAGCCTGAATTGTACTCATTTCTACTCAGTTGTGATAATTCTATAAGAATCCTTCGCATTTATCCTAAATTTATCAATTTAGACGCGTTTCGACGGGGGTTCGTCGTTACCTACTATTTGCATGGATAGGAAGTTGTCTCACAAAACTAAGAATGTAGGAGCCTGAATTGTACTCATTTCTACTCAGTTGTGATAATTCTATAAGAATCCTTCGCATTTATCCTAAATTTATCAATTTAGACGCGTTTCGACGGGGTTCGTCGTTATTTACTGGATAGGAAGTTGTCTCAAAAACTAAGAATGTAGGAGCCTAATTGAACTCATTTCTACTCAGTTGTGATAATTCATAAGAATCCTTCGCATTTATAAAATTTATCAATTTAGAACGCGTTTCGACGGGGGTTCGTTCGTTTACCTACTATTTGCATGGATAGGAAGTTGTCTCACAAAACTAAGAATGTAGGAGCCTGAATTGTTCTACTCATTTCTACTCAGGTGATAATTCTATAAGAATCCTTCGCATTTATCCTAAATTTATCAATTTAGACGCGTTTCGACGGGGGTTCGTCGTTACCTACTATTTGCATGGATAGGAAGTTGTCTCACAAAACTAAGAATGTAGGAGCCTGAATTGTACTCATTTCTACTCAGTTGTGATAATTCTATAAGAATCCTTCGCATTTATCCTAAATTTATCAATTTAGACGCGTTTCGACGGGGGTTCGTCGTTACCTACTATTTGCATGGATAGGAAGTTGTCTCACAAAACTAAGAATGTAGGAGCCTGAATTGTACTCATTTCTACTCAGTGTTGATAATTCTATAAGAATCCTTCGCATTTATCCTAAATTTATCAATTTAGACGCGTTTCGACGGGGGTTCGTCGTTACCTACTATTTGCATGGATAGGAAGTTGTCTCACAAAACTAAGAATGTAGGAGCCTGAATTGTACTCATTTCTACTCAGTTGTGATAATTCTATAAGAATCCTTCGCATTTATCCTAAATTTATCAATTTAGACGCGTTTCGACGGGGGTTCGTCGTTACCTACTATTTGCATGGATAGGAAGTTGTCTCACAAAACTAAGAATGTAGGAGCCTGAATTGTACTCATTTCTACTCAGTTGTGATAATTCTATAAGAATCCTTCGCATTTATCCTAAATTTATCAATTTAGACGCGTTTCGACGGGGGTTCGTCGTTACCTACTATTTGCATGGATAGGAAGTTGTCTCACAAAACTAAGAATGTAGGAGCCTGAATTGTACTCATTTCTACTCAGTTGTGATAATTCTATAAGAATCCTTCGCATTTATCCTAAATTTATCAATTTAGACGCGTTTCGACGGGGGTTCGTCGTTACCTACTATTTGCATGGATAGGAAGTTGTCTCACAAAACTAAGAATGTAGGAGCCTGAATTGTACTCATTTCTACTCAGTTGTGATAATTCTATAAGAATCCTTCGCATTTATCCTAAATTTATCAATTTAGACGCGTTTCGACGGGGGTTCGTCGTTACCTACTATTTGCATGGATAGGAAGTTGTCTCACAAAACTAAGAATGTAGGAGCCTGAATTGTACTCATTTCTACTCAGTTGTGATAATTCTATAAGAATCCTTCGCATTTATCCTAAATTTATCAATTTAGACGCGTTTCGACGGGGGTTCGTCGTTACCTACTATTTGCATGGATAGGAAGTTGTCTCACAAAACTAAGAATGTAGGAGCCTGAATTGTACTCATTTCTACTCAGTTGTGATAATTCTATAAGAATCCTTCGCATTTATCCTAAATTTATCAATTTAGACGCGTTTCGACGGGGGTTCGTCGTTACCTACTATTTGCATGGATAGGAAGTTGTCTCACAAAACTAAGAATGTAGGAGCCTGAATTGTACTCATTTCTACTCAGTTGTGATAATTCTATAAGAATCCTTCGCATTTATCCTAAATTTATCAATTTAGACGCGTTTCGACGGGGGTTCGTCGTTACCTACTATTTGCATGGATAGGAAGTTGTCTCACAAAACTAAGAATGTAGGAGCCTGAATTGTACTCATTTCTACTCAGTTGTGATAATTCTATAAGAATCCTTCGCATTTATCCTAAATTTATCAATTTAGACGCGTTTCGACGGGGGTTCGTCGTTACCTACTATTTGCATGGATAGGAAGTTGTCTCACAAAACTAAGAATGTAGGAGCCTGAATTGTACTCATTTCTACTCAGTTGTGATAATTCTATAAGAATCCTTCGCATTTATCCTAAATTTATCAATTTAGACGCGTTTCGACGGGGGTTCGTCGTTACCTACTATTTGCATGGATAGGAAGTTGTCTCACAAAACTAAGAATGTAGGAGCCTGAATTGTACTCATTTCTACTCAGTTGTGATAATTCTATAAGAATCCTTCGCATTTATCCTAAATTTATCAATTTAGACGCGTTTCGACGGGGGTTCGTCGTTACCTACTATTTGCATGGATAGGAAGTTGTCTCACAAAACTAAGAATGTAGGAGCCTGAATTGTACTCATTTCTACTCAGTTGTGATAATTCTATAAGAATCCTTCGCATTTATCCTAAATTTATCAATTTAGACGCGTTTCGACGGGGGTTCGTCGTTACCTACTATTTGCATGGATAGGAAGTTGTCTCACAAAACTAAGAATGTAGGAGCCTGAATTGTACTCATTTCTACTCAGTTGTGATAATTCTATAAGAATCCTTCGCATTTATCCTAAATTTATCAATTTAGACGCGTTTCGACGGGGGTTCGTCGTTACCTACTATTTGCATGGATAGGAAGTTGTCTCACAAAACTAAGAATGTAGGAGCCTGAATTGTACTCATTTCTACTCAGTTGTGATAATTCTATAAGAATCCTTCGCATTTATCCTAAATTTATCAATTTAGACGCGTTTCGACGGGGGTTCGTCGTTACCTACTATTTGCATGGATAGGAAGTTGTCTCACAAAACTAAGAATGTAGGAGCCTGAATTGTACTCATTTCTACTCAGTTGTGATAATTCTATAAGAATCCTTCGCATTTATCCTAAATTTATCAATTTAGACGCGTTTCGACGGGGGTTCGTCGTTACCTACTATTTGCATGGATAGGAAGTTGTCTCACAAAACTAAGAATGTAGGAGCCTGAATTGTACTCATTTCTACTCAGTTGTGATAATTCTATAAGAATCCTTCGCATTTATCCTAAATTTATCAATTTAGACGCGTTTCGACGGGGGTTCGTCGTTACCTACTATTTGCATGGATAGGAAGTTGTCTCACAAAACTAAGAATGTAGGAGCCTGAATTGTACTCATTTCTACTCAGTTTGATAATTCTATAAGAATCCTTCGCATTTATCCTAAATTTATCAATTTAGACGCGTTTCGACGGGGGTTCGTCGTTACCTACTATTTGCATGGATAGGAAGTTGTCTCACAAAACTAAGAATGTAGGAGCCTGAATTGTACTCATTTCTACTCAGTTGTGATAATTCTATAAGAATCCTTCGCATTTATCCTAAATTTATCAATTTAGACGCGTTTCGACGGGGGTTCGTCGTTACCTACTATTTGCATGGATAGGAAGTTGTCTCACAAAACTAAGAATGTAGGAGCCTGAATTGTACTCATTTCTACTCAGTTGTGATAATTCTATAAGAATCCTTCGCATTTATCCTAAATTTATCAATTTAGACGCGTTTCGACGGGGGTTCGTCGTTACCTACTATTTGCATGGATAGGAAGTTGTCTCACAAAACTAAGAATGTAGGAGCCTGAATTGTACTCATTTCTACTCAGTTGTGATAATTCTATAAGAATCCTTCGCATTTATCCTAAATTTATCAATTTAGACGCGTTTCGACGGGGGTTCGTCGTTACCTACTATTTGCATGGATAGGAAGTTGTCTCACAAAACTAAGAATGTAGGAGCCTGAATTGTACTCATTTCTACTCAGTTGTGATAATTCTATAAGAATCCTTCGCATTTATCCTAAATTTATCAATTTAGACGCGTTTCGACGGGGGTTCGTCGTTACCTACTATTTGCATGGATAGGAAGTTGTCTCACAAAACTAAGAATGTAGGAGCCTGAATTGTACTCATTTCTACTCAGTTGTGATAATTCTATAAGAATCCTTCGCATTTATCCTAAATTTATCAATTTAGACGCGTTTCGACGGGGGTTCGTCGTTACCTACTATTTGCATGGATAGGAAGTTGTCTCACAAAACTAAGAATGTAGGAGCCTGAATTGTACTCATTTCTACTCAGTTGTGATAATTCTATAAGAATCCTTCGCATTTATCCTAAATTTATCAATTTAGACGCGTTTCGACGGGGGTTCGTCGTTACCTACTATTTGCATGGATAGGAAGTTGTCTCACAAAACTAAGAATGTAGGAGCCTGAATTGTACTCATTTCTACTCAGTTGTGATAATTCTATAAGAATCCTTCGCATTTATCCTAAATTTATCAATTTAGACGCGTTTCGACGGGGGTTCGTCGTTACCTACTATTTGCATGGATAGGAAGTTGTCTCACAAAACTAAGAATGTAGGAGCCTGAATTGTACTCATTTCTACTCAGTTGTGATAATTCTATAAGAATCCTTCGCATTTATCCTAAATTTATCAATTTAGACGCGTTTCGACGGGGGTTCGTCGTTACCTACTATTTGCATGGATAGGAAGTTGTCTCACAAAACTAAGAATGTAGGAGCCTGAATTGTACTCATTTCTACTCAGTTGTGATAATTCTATAAGAATCCTTCGCATTTATCCTAAATTTATCAATTTAGACGCGTTTCGACGGGGGTTCGTCGTTACCTACTATTTGCATGGATAGGAAGTTGTCTCACAAAACTAAGAATGTAGGAGCCTGAATTGTACTCATTTCTACTCAGTTGTGATAATTCTATAAGAATCCTTCGCATTTATCCTAAATTTATCAATTTAGACGCGTTTCGACGGGGGTTCGTCGTTACCTACTATTTGCATGGATAGGAAGTTGTCTCACAAAACTAAGAATGTAGGAGCCTGAATTGTACTCATTTCTACTCAGTTGTGATAATTCTATAAGAATCCTTCGCATTTATCCTAAATTTATCAATTTAGACGCGTTTCGACGGGGGTTCGTCGTTACCTACTATTTGCATGGATAGGAAGTTGTCTCACAAAACTAAGAATGTAGGAGCCTGAATTGTACTCATTTCTACTCAGTTGTGATAATTCTATAAGAATCCTTCGCATTTATCCTAAATTTATCAATTTAGACGCGTTTCGACGGGGGTTCGTCGTTACCTACTATTTGCATGGATAGGAAGTTGTCTCACAAAACTAAGAATGTAGGAGCCTGAATTGTACTCATTTCTACTCAGTTGTGATAATTCTATAAGAATCCTTCGCATTTATCCTAAATTTATCAATTTAGACGCGTTTCGACGGGGGTTCGTCGTTACCTACTATTTGCATGGATAGGAAGTTGTCTCACAAAACTAAGAATGTAGGAGCCTGAATTGTACTCATTTCTACTCAGTTGTGATAATTCTATAAGAATCCTTCGCATTTATCCTAAATTTATCAATTTAGACGCGTTTCGACGGGGGTTCGTCGTTACCTACTATTTGCATGGATAGGAAGTTGTCTCACAAAACTAAGAATGTAGGAGCCTGAATTGTACTCATTTCTACTCAGTTGTGATAATTCTATAAGAATCCTTCGCATTTATCCTAAATTTATCAATTTAGACGCGTTTCGACGGGGGTTCGTCGTTACCTACTATTTGCATGGATAGGAAGTTGTCTCACAAAACTAAGAATGTAGGAGCCTGAATTGTACTCATTTCTACTCAGTTGTGATAATTCTATAAGAATCCTTCGCATTTATCCTAAATTTATCAATTTAGACGCGTTTCGACGGGGGTTCGTCGTTACCTACTATTTGCATGGATAGGAAGTTGTCTCACAAAACTAAGAATGTAGGAGCCTGAATTGTACTCATTTCTACTCAGTTGTGATAATTCTATAAGAATCCTTCGCATTTATCCTAAATTTATCAATTTAGACGCGTTTCGACGGGGGTTCGTCGTTACCTACTATTTGCATGGATAGGAAGTTGTCTCACAAAACTAAGAATGTAGGAGCCTGAATTGTACTCATTTCTACTCAGTTGTGATAATTCTATAAGAATCCTTCGCATTTATCCTAAATTTATCAATTTAGACGCGTTTCGACGGGGGTTCGTCGTTACCTACTATTTGCATGGATAGGAAGTTGTCTCACAAAACTAAGAATGTAGGAGCCTGAATTGTACTCATTTCTACTCAGTTGTGATAATTCTATAAGAATCCTTCGCATTTATCCTAAATTTATCAATTTAGACGCGTTTCGACGGGGGTTCGTCGTTACCTACTATTTGCATGGATAGGAAGTTGTCTCACAAAACTAAGAATGTAGGAGCCTGAATTGTACTCATTTCTACTCAGTTGTGATAATTCTATAAGAATCCTTCGCATTTATCCTAAATTTATCAATTTAGACGCGTTTCGACGGGGGTTCGTCGTTACCTACTATTTGCATGGATAGGAAGTTGTCTCACAAAACTAAGAATGTAGGAGCCTGAATTGTACTCATTTCTACTCAGTTGTGATAATTCTATAAGAATCCTTCGCATTTATCCTAAATTTATCAATTTAGACGCGTTTCGACGGGGGTTCGTCGTTACCTACTATTTGCATGGATAGGAAGTTGTCTCACAAAACTAAGAATGTAGGAGCCTGAATTGTACTCATTTCTACTCAGTTGTGATAATTCTATAAGAATCCTTCGCATTTATCCTAAATTTATCAATTTAGACGCGTTTCGACGGGGGTTCGTCGTTACCTACTATTTGCATGGATAGGAAGTTGTCTCACAAAACTAAGAATGTAGGAGCCTGAATTGTACTCATTTCTACTCAGTTGTGATAATTCTATAAGAATCCTTCGCATTTATCCTAAATTTATCAATTTAGACGCGTTTCGACGGGGGTTCGTCGTTACCTACTATTTGCATGGATAGGAAGTTGTCTCACAAAACTAAGAATGTAGGAGCCTGAATTGTACTCATTTCTACTCAGTTGTGATAATTCTATAAGAATCCTTCGCATTTATCCTAAATTTATCAATTTAGACGCGTTTCGACGGGGGTTCGTCGTTACCTACTATTTGCATGGATAGGAAGTTGTCTCACAAAACTAAGAATGTAGGAGCCTGAATTGTACTCATTTCTACTCAGTTGTGATAATTCTATAAGAATCCTTCGCATTTATCCTAAATTTATCAATTTAGACGCGTTTCGACGGGGGTTCGTCGTTACCTACTATTTGCATGGATAGGAAGTTGTCTCACAAAACTAAGAATGTAGGAGCCTGAATTGTACTCATTTCTACTCAGTTGTGATAATTCTATAAGAATCCTTCGCATTTATCCTAAATTTATCAATTTAGACGCGTTTCGACGGGGGTTCGTCGTTACCTACTATTTGCATGGATAGGAAGTTGTCTCACAAAACTAAGAATGTAGGAGCCTGAATTGTACTCATTTCTACTCAGTTGTGATAATTCTATAAGAATCCTTCGCATTTATCCTAAATTTATCAATTTAGACGCGTTTCGACGGGGGTTCGTCGTTACCTACTATTTGCATGGATAGGAAGTTGTCTCACAAAACTAAGAATGTAGGAGCCTGAATTGTACTCATTTCTACTCAGTTGTGATAATTCTATAAGAATCCTTCGCATTTATCCTAAATTTATCAATTTAGACGCGTTTCGACGGGGGTTCGTCGTTACCTACTATTTGCATGGATAGGAAGTTGTCTCACAAAACTAAGAATGTAGGAGCCTGAATTGTACTCATTTCTACTCAGTTGTGATAATTCTATAAGAATCCTTCGCATTTATCCTAAATTTATCAATTTAGACGCGTTTCGACGGGGGTTCGTCGTTACCTACTATTTGCATGGATAGGAAGTTGTCTCACAAAACTAAGAATGTAGGAGCCTGAATTGTACTCATTCTACTCAGTTGTGATAATTCTATAAGAATCCTTCGCATTTATCCTAAATTTATCAATTTAGACGCGTTTCGACGGGGGTTCGTCGTTACCTACTATTTGCATGGATAGGAAGTTGTCTCACAAAACTAAGAATGTAGGAGCCTGAATTGTACTCATTTCTACTCAGTTGTGATAATTCTATAAGAATCCTTCGCATTTATCCTAAATTTATCAATTTAGACGCGTTTCGACGGGGGTTCGTCGTTACCTACTATTTGCATGGATAGGAAGTTGTCTCACAAAACTAAGAATGTAGGAGCCTGAATTGTACTCATTTCTACTCAGTTGTGATAATTCTATAAGAATCCTTCGCATTTATCCTAAATTTATCAATTTAGACGCGTTTCGACGGGGGTTCGTCGTTACCTACTATTTGCATGGATAGGAAGTTGTCTCACAAAACTAAGAATGTAGGAGCCTGAATTGTACTCATTTCTACTCAGTTGTGATAATTCTATAAGAATCCTTCGCATTTATCCTAAATTTATCAATTTAGACGCGTTTCGACGGGGGTTCGTCGTTACCTACTATTTGCATGGATAGGAAGTTGTCTCACAAAACTAAGAATGTAGGAGCCTGAATTGTACTCATTTCTACTCAGTTGTGATAATTCTATAAGAATCCTTCGCATTTATCCTAAATTTATCAATTTAGACGCGTTTCGACGGGGGTTCGTCGTTACCTACTATTTGCATGGATAGGAAGTTGTCTCACAAAACTAAGAATGTAGGAGCCTGAATTGTACTCATTTCTACTCAGTTGTGATAATTCTATAAGAATCCTTCGCATTTATCCTAAATTTATCAATTTAGACGCGTTTCGACGGGGGTTCGTCGTTACCTACTATTTGCATGGATAGGAAGTTGTCTCACAAAACTAAGAATGTAGGAGCCTGAATTGTACTCATTTCTACTCAGTTGTGATAATTCTATAAGAATCCTTCGCATTTATCCTAAATTTATCAATTTAGACGCGTTTCGACGGGGGTTCGTCGTTACCTACTATTTGCATGGATAGGAAGTTGTCTCACAAAACTAAGAATGTAGGAGCCTGAATTGTACTCATTTCTACTCAGTTGTGATAATTCTATAAGAATCCTTCGCATTTATCCTAAATTTATCAATTTAGACGCGTTTCGACGGGGGTTCGTCGTTACCTACTATTTGCATGGATAGGAAGTTGTCTCACAAAACTAAGAATGTAGGAGCCTGAATTGTACTCATTTCTACTCAGTTGTGATAATTCTATAAGAATCCTTCGCATTTATCCTAAATTTATCAATTTAGACGCGTTTCGACGGGGGTTCGTCGTTACCTACTATTTGCATGGATAGGAAGTTGTCTCACAAAACTAAGAATGTAGGAGCCTGAATTGTACTCATTTCTACTCAGTTGTGATAATTCTATAAGAATCCTTCGCATTTATCCTAAATTTATCAATTTAGACGCGTTTCGACGGGGGTTCGTCGTTACCTACTATTTGCATGGATAGGAAGTTGTCTCACAAAACTAAGAATGTAGGAGCCTGAATTGTACTCATTTCTACTCAGTTGTGATAATTCTATAAGAATCCTTCGCATTTATCCTAAATTTATCAATTTAGACGCGTTTCGACGGGGGTTCGTCGTTACCTACTATTTGCATGGATAGGAAGTTGTCTCACAAAACTAAGAATGTAGGAGCCTGAATTGTACTCATTTCTACTCAGTTGTGATAATTCTATAAGAATCCTTCGCATTTATCCTAAATTTATCAATTTAGACGCGTTTCGACGGGGGTTCGTCGTTACCTACTATTTGCATGGATAGGAAGTTGTCTCACAAAACTAAGAATGTAGGAGCCTGAATTGTACTCATTTCTACTCAGTTGTGATAATTCTATAAGAATCCTTCGCATTTATCCTAAATTTATCAATTTAGACGCGTTTCGACGGGGGTTCGTCGTTACCTACTATTTGCATGGATAGGAAGTTGTCTCACAAAACTAAGAATGTAGGAGCCTGAATTGTACTCATTTCTACTCAGTTGTGATAATTCTATAAGAATCCTTCGCATTTATCCTAAATTTATCAATTTAGACGCGTTTCGACGGGGGTTCGTCGTTACCTACTATTTGCATGGATAGGAAGTTGTCTCACAAAACTAAGAATGTAGGAGCCTGAATTGTACTCATTTCTACTCAGTTGTGATAATTCTATAAGAATCCTTCGCATTTATCCTAAATTTATCAATTTAGACGCGTTTCGACGGGGGTTCGTCGTTACCTACTATTTGCATGGATAGGAAGTTGTCTCACAAAACTAAGAATGTAGGAGCCTGAATTGTACTCATTTCTACTCAGTTGTGATAATTCTATAAGAATCCTTCGCATTTATCCTAAATTTATCAATTTAGACGCGTTTCGACGGGGGTTCGTCGTTACCTACTATTTGCATGGATAGGAAGTTGTCTCACAAAACTAAGAATGTAGGAGCCTGAATTGTACTCATTTCTACTCAGTTGTGATAATTCTATAAGAATCCTTCGCATTTATCCTAAATTTATCAATTTAGACGCGTTTCGACGGGGGTTCGTCGTTACCTACTATTTGCATGGATAGGAAGTTGTCTCACAAAACTAAGAATGTAGGAGCCTGAATTGTACTCATTTCTACTCAGTTGTGATAATTCTATAAGAATCCTTCGCATTTATCCTAAATTTATCAATTTAGACGCGTTTCGACGGGGGTTCGTCGTTACCTACTATTTGCATGGATAGGAAGTTGTCTCACAAAACTAAGAATGTAGGAGCCTGAATTGTACTCATTTCTACTCAGTTGTGATAATTCTATAAGAATCCTTCGCATTTATCCTAAATTTATCAATTTAGACGCGTTTCGACGGGGGTTCGTCGTTACCTACTATTTGCATGGATAGGAAGTTGTCTCACAAAACTAAGAATGTAGGAGCCTGAATTGTACTCATTTCTACTCAGTTGTGATAATTCTATAAGAATCCTTCGCATTTATCCTAAATTTATCAATTTAGACGCGTTTCGACGGGGGTTCGTCGTTACCTACTATTTGCATGGATAGGAAGTTGTCTCACAAAACTAAGAATGTAGGAGCCTGAATTGTACTCATTTCTACTCAGTTGTGATAATTCTATAAGAATCCTTCGCATTTATCCTAAATTTATCAATTTAGACGCGTTTCGACGGGGGTTCGTCGTTACCTACTATTTGCATGGATAGGAAGTTGTCTCACAAAACTAAGAATGTAGGAGCCTGAATTGTACTCATTTCTACTCAGTTGTGATAATTCTATAAGAATCCTTCGCATTTATCCTAAATTTATCAATTTAGACGCGTTTCGACGGGGGTTCGTCGTTACCTACTATTTGCATGGATAGGAAGTTGTCTCACAAAACTAAGAATGTAGGAGCCTGAATTGTACTCATTTCTACTCAGTTGTGATAATTCTATAAGAATCCTTCGCATTTATCCTAAATTTATCAATTTAGACGCGTTTCGACGGGGGTTCGTCGTTACCTACTATTTGCATGGATAGGAAGTTGTCTCACAAAACTAAGAATGTAGGAGCCTGAATTGTACTCATTTCTACTCAGTTGTGATAATTCTATAAGAATCCTTCGCATTTATCCTAAATTTATCAATTTAGACGCGTTTCGACGGGGGTTCGTCGTTACCTACTATTTGCATGGATAGGAAGTTGTCTCACAAAACTAAGAATGTAGGAGCCTGAATTGTACTCATTTCTACTCAGTTGTGATAATTCTATAAGAATCCTTCGCATTTATCCTAAATTTATCAATTTAGACGCGTTTCGACGGGGGTTCGTCGTTACCTACTATTTGCATGGATAGGAAGTTGTCTCACAAAACTAAGAATGTAGGAGCCTGAATTGTACTCATTTCTACTCAGTTGTGATAATTCTATAAGAATCCTTCGCATTTATCCTAAATTTATCAATTTAGACGCGTTTCGACGGGGGTTCGTCGTTACCTACTATTTGCATGGATAGGAAGTTGTCTCACAAAACTAAGAATGTAGGAGCCTGAATTGTACTCATTTCTACTCAGTTGTGATAATTCTATAAGAATCCTTCGCATTTATCCTAAATTTATCAATTTAGACGCGTTTCGACGGGGGTTCGTCGTTACCTACTATTTGCATGGATAGGAAGTTGTCTCACAAAACTAAGAATGTAGGAGCCTGAATTGTACTCATTTCTACTCAGTTGTGATAATTCTATAAGAATCCTTCGCATTTATCCTAAATTTATCAATTTAGACGCGTTTCGACGGGGGTTCGTCGTTACCTACTATTTGCATGGATAGGAAGTTGTCTCACAAAACTAAGAATGTAGGAGCCTGAATTGTACTCATTTCTACTCAGTTGTGATAATTCTATAAGAATCCTTCGCATTTATCCTAAATTTATCAATTTAGACGCGTTTCGACGGGGGTTCGTCGTTACCTACTATTTGCATGGATAGGAAGTTGTCTCACAAAACTAAGAATGTAGGAGCCTGAATTGTACTCATTTCTACTCAGTTGTGATAATTCTATAAGAATCCTTCGCATTTATCCTAAATTTATCAATTTAGACGCGT
Source organism: Apolygus lucorum (assembly GCA_009739505.2). NCBI lineage: Eukaryota > Metazoa > Arthropoda > Insecta > Hemiptera > Miridae > Apolygus > Apolygus lucorum. Next base: position 26,401 of record WIXP02000090.1, read on the forward strand.
TTCGACGGGGGTTCGTCGTTACCTACTATTTGCATGGATAGGAAGTTGTCTCACAAAACTAAGAATGTAGGAGCCTGAATTGTACTCATTTCTACTCAGTTGTGATAATTCTATAAGAATCCTTCGCATTTATCCTAAATTTATCAATTTAGACGCGTTTCGACGGGGGTTCGTCGTTACCTACTATTTGCATGGATAGGAAGTTGTCTCACAAAACTAAGAATGTAGGAGCCTGAATTGTACTCATTTCTACTCAGTTGTGATAATTCTATAAGAATCCTTCGCATTTATCCTAAATTTATCAATTTAGACGCGTTTCGACGGGGGTTCGTCGTTACCTACTATTTGCATGGATAGGAAGTTGTCTCACAAAACTAAGAATGTAGGAGCCTGAATTGTACTCATTTCTACTCAGTTGTGATAATTCTATAAGAATCCTTCGCATTTATCCTAAATTTATCAATTTAGACGCGTTTCGACGGGGGTTCGTCGTTACCTACTATTTGCATGGATAGGAAGTTGTCTCACAAAACTAAGAATGTAGGAGCCTGAATTGTACTCATTTCTACTCAGTTGTGATAATTCTATAAGAATCCTTCGCATTTATCCTAAATTTATCAATTTAGACGCGTTTCGACGGGGGTTCGTCGTTACCTACTATTTGCATGGATAGGAAGTTGTCTCACAAAACTAAGAATGTAGGAGCCTGAATTGTACTCATTTCTACTCAGTTGTGATAATTCTATAAGAATCCTTCGCATTTATCCTAAATTTATCAATTTAGACGCGTTTCGACGGGGGTTCGTCGTTACCTACTATTTGCATGGATAGGAAGTTGTCTCACAAAACTAAGAATGTAGGAGCCTGAATTGTACTCATTTCTACTCAGTTGTGATAATTCTATAAGAATCCTTCGCATTTATCCTAAATTTATCAATTTAGACGCGTTTCGACGGGGGTTCGTCGTTACCTACTATTTGCATGGATAGGAAGTTGTCTCACAAAACTAAGAATGTAGGAGCCTGAATTGTACTCATTTCTACTCAGTTGTGATAATTCTATAAGAATCCTTCGCATTTATCCTAAATTTATCAATTTAGACGCGTTTCGACGGGGGTTCGTCGTTACCTACTATTTGCATGGATAGGAAGTTGTCTCACAAAACTAAGAATGTAGGAGCCTGAATTGTACTCATTTCTACTCAGTTGTGATAATTCTATAAGAATCCTTCGCATTTATCCTAAATTTATCAATTTAGACGCGTTTCGACGGGGGTTCGTCGTTACCTACTATTTGCATGGATAGGAAGTTGTCTCACAAAACTAAGAATGTAGGAGCCTGAATTGTACTCATTTCTACTCAGTTGTGATAATTCTATAAGAATCCTTCGCATTTATCCTAAATTTATCAATTTAGACGCGTTTCGACGGGGGTTCGTCGTTACCTACTATTTGCATGGATAGGAAGTTGTCTCACAAAACTAAGAATGTAGGAGCCTGAATTGTACTCATTTCTACTCAGTTGTGATAATTCTATAAGAATCCTTCGCATTTATCCTAAATTTATCAATTTAGACGCGTTTCGACGGGGGTTCGTCGTTACCTACTATTTGCATGGATAGGAAGTTGTCTCACAAAACTAAGAATGTAGGAGCCTGAATTGTACTCATTTCTACTCAGTTGTGATAATTCTATAAGAATCCTTCGCATTTATCCTAAATTTATCAATTTAGACGCGTTTCGACGGGGGTTCGTCGTTACCTACTATTTGCATGGATAGGAAGTTGTCTCACAAAACTAAGAATGTAGGAGCCTGAATTGTACTCATTTCTACTCAGTTGTGATAATTCTATAAGAATCCTTCGCATTTATCCTAAATTTATCAATTTAGACGCGTTTCGACGGGGGTTCGTCGTTACCTACTATTTGCATGGATAGGAAGTTGTCTCACAAAACTAAGAATGTAGGAGCCTGAATTGTACTCATTTCTACTCAGTTGTGATAATTCTATAAGAATCCTTCGCATTTATCCTAAATTTATCAATTTAGACGCGTTTCGACGGGGGTTCGTCGTTACCTACTATTTGCATGGATAGGAAGTTGTCTCACAAAACTAAGAATGTAGGAGCCTGAATTGTACTCATTTCTACTCAGTTGTGATAATTCTATAAGAATCCTTCGCATTTATCCTAAATTTATCAATTTAGACGCGTTTCGACGGGGGTTCGTCGTTACCTACTATTTGCATGGATAGGAAGTTGTCTCACAAAACTAAGAATGTAGGAGCCTGAATTGTACTCATTTCTACTCAGTTGTGATAATTCTATAAGAATCCTTCGCATTTATCCTAAATTTATCAATTTAGACGCGTTTCGACGGGGGTTCGTCGTTACCTACTATTTGCATGGATAGGAAGTTGTCTCACAAAACTAAGAATGTAGGAGCCTGAATTGTACTCATTTCTACTCAGTTGTGATAATTCTATAAGAATCCTTCGCATTTATCCTAAATTTATCAATTTAGACGCGTTTCGACGGGGGTTCGTCGTTACCTACTATTTGCATGGATAGGAAGTTGTCTCACAAAACTAAGAATGTAGGAGCCTGAATTGTACTCATTTCTACTCAGTTGTGATAATTCTATAAGAATCCTTCGCATTTATCCTAAATTTATCAATTTAGACGCGTTTCGACGGGGGTTCGTCGTTACCTACTATTTGCATGGATAGGAAGTTGTCTCACAAAACTAAGAATGTAGGAGCCTGAATTGTACTCATTTCTACTCAGTTGTGATAATTCTATAAGAATCCTTCGCATTTATCCTAAATTTATCAATTTAGACGCGTTTCGACGGGGGTTCGTCGTTACCTACTATTTGCATGGATAGGAAGTTGTCTCACAAAACTAAGAATGTAGGAGCCTGAATTGTACTCATTTCTACTCAGTTGTGATAATTCTATAAGAATCCTTCGCATTTATCCTAAATTTATCAATTTAGACGCGTTTCGACGGGGGTTCGTCGTTACCTACTATTTGCATGGATAGGAAGTTGTCTCACAAAACTAAGAATGTAGGAGCCTGAATTGTACTCATTTCTACTCAGTTGTGATAATTCTATAAGAATCCTTCGCATTTATCCTAAATTTATCAATTTAGACGCGTTTCGACGGGGGTTCGTCGTTACCTACTATTTGCATGGATAGGAAGTTGTCTCACAAAACTAAGAATGTAGGAGCCTGAATTGTACTCATTTCTACTCAGTTGTGATAATTCTATAAGAATCCTTCGCATTTATCCTAAATTTATCAATTTAGACGCGTTTCGACGGGGGTTCGTCGTTACCTACTATTTGCATGGATAGGAAGTTGTCTCACAAAACTAAGAATGTAGGAGCCTGAATTGTACTCATTTCTACTCAGTTGTGATAATTCTATAAGAATCCTTCGCATTTATCCTAAATTTATCAATTTAGACGCGTTTCGACGGGGGTTCGTCGTTACCTACTATTTGCATGGATAGGAAGTTGTCTCACAAAACTAAGAATGTAGGAGCCTGAATTGTACTCATTTCTACTCAGTTGTGATAATTCTATAAGAATCCTTCGCATTTATCCTAAATTTATCAATTTAGACGCGTTTCGACGGGGGTTCGTCGTTACCTACTATTTGCATGGATAGGAAGTTGTCTCACAAAACTAAGAATGTAGGAGCCTGAATTGTACTCATTTCTACTCAGTTGTGATAATTCTATAAGAATCCTTCGCATTTATCCTAAATTTATCAATTTAGACGCGTTTCGACGGGGGTTCGTCGTTACCTACTATTTGCATGGATAGGAAGTTGTCTCACAAAACTAAGAATGTAGGAGCCTGAATTGTACTCATTTCTACTCAGTTGTGATAATTCTATAAGAATCCTTCGCATTTATCCTAAATTTATCAATTTAGACGCGTTTCGACGGGGGTTCGTCGTTACCTACTATTTGCATGGATAGGAAGTTGTCTCACAAAACTAAGAATGTAGGAGCCTGAATTGTACTCATTTCTACTCAGTTGTGATAATTCTATAAGAATCCTTCGCATTTATCCTAAATTTATCAATTTAGACGCGTTTCGACGGGGGTTCGTCGTTACCTACTATTTGCATGGATAGGAAGTTGTCTCACAAAACTAAGAATGTAGGAGCCTGAATTGTACTCATTTCTACTCAGTTGTGATAATTCTATAAGAATCCTTCGCATTTATCCTAAATTTATCAATTTAGACGCGTTTCGACGGGGGTTCGTCGTTACCTACTATTTGCATGGATAGGAAGTTGTCTCACAAAACTAAGAATGTAGGAGCCTGAATTGTACTCATTTCTACTCAGTTGTGATAATTCTATAAGAATCCTTCGCATTTATCCTAAATTTATCAATTTAGACGCGTTTCGACGGGGGTTCGTCGTTACCTACTATTTGCATGGATAGGAAGTTGTCTCACAAAACTAAGAATGTAGGAGCCTGAATTGTACTCATTTCTACTCAGTTGTGATAATTCTATAAGAATCCTTCGCATTTATCCTAAATTTATCAATTTAGACGCGTTTCGACGGGGGTTCGTCGTTACCTACTATTTGCATGGATAGGAAGTTGTCTCACAAAACTAAGAATGTAGGAGCCTGAATTGTACTCATTTCTACTCAGTTGTGATAATTCTATAAGAATCCTTCGCATTTATCCTAAATTTATCAATTTAGACGCGTTTCGACGGGGGTTCGTCGTTACCTACTATTTGCATGGATAGGAAGTTGTCTCACAAAACTAAGAATGTAGGAGCCTGAATTGTACTCATTTCTACTCAGTTGTGATAATTCTATAAGAATCCTTCGCATTTATCCTAAATTTATCAATTTAGACGCGTTTCGACGGGGGTTCGTCGTTACCTACTATTTGCATGGATAGGAAGTTGTCTCACAAAACTAAGAATGTAGGAGCCTGAATTGTACTCATTTCTACTCAGTTGTGATAATTCTATAAGAATCCTTCGCATTTATCCTAAATTTATCAATTTAGACGCGTTTCGACGGGGGTTCGTCGTTACCTACTATTTGCATGGATAGGAAGTTGTCTCACAAAACTAAGAATGTAGGAGCCTGAATTGTACTCATTTCTACTCAGTTGTGATAATTCTATAAGAATCCTTCGCATTTATCCTAAATTTATCAATTTAGACGCGTTTCGACGGGGGTTCGTCGTTACCTACTATTTGCATGGATAGGAAGTTGTCTCACAAAACTAAGAATGTAGGAGCCTGAATTGTACTCATTTCTACTCAGTTGTGATAATTCTATAAGAATCCTTCGCATTTATCCTAAATTTATCAATTTAGACGCGTTTCGACGGGGGTTCGTCGTTACCTACTATTTGCATGGATAGGAAGTTGTCTCACAAAACTAAGAATGTAGGAGCCTGAATTGTACTCATTTCTACTCAGTTGTGATAATTCTATAAGAATCCTTCGCATTTATCCTAAATTTATCAATTTAGACGCGTTTCGACGGGGGTTCGTCGTTACCTACTATTTGCATGGATAGGAAGTTGTCTCACAAAACTAAGAATGTAGGAGCCTGAATTGTACTCATTTCTACTCAGTTGTGATAATTCTATAAGAATCCTTCGCATTTATCCTAAATTTATCAATTTAGACGCGTTTCGACGGGGGTTCGTCGTTACCTACTATTTGCATGGATAGGAAGTTGTCTCACAAAACTAAGAATGTAGGAGCCTGAATTGTACTCATTTCTACTCAGTTGTGATAATTCTATAAGAATCCTTCGCATTTATCCTAAATTTATCAATTTAGACGCGTTTCGACGGGGGTTCGTCGTTACCTACTATTTGCATGGATAGGAAGTTGTCTCACAAAACTAAGAATGTAGGAGCCTGAATTGTACTCATTTCTACTCAGTTGTGATAATTCTATAAGAATCCTTCGCATTTATCCTAAATTTATCAATTTAGACGCGTTTCGACGGGGGTTCGTCGTTACCTACTATTTGCATGGATAGGAAGTTGTCTCACAAAACTAAGAATGTAGGAGCCTGAATTGTACTCATTTCTACTCAGTTGTGATAATTCTATAAGAATCCTTCGCATTTATCCTAAATTTATCAATTTAGACGCGTTTCGACGGGGGTTCGTCGTTACCTACTATTTGCATGGATAGGAAGTTGTCTCACAAAACTAAGAATGTAGGAGCCTGAATTGTACTCATTTCTACTCAGTTGTGATAATTCTATAAGAATCCTTCGCATTTATCCTAAATTTATCAATTTAGACGCGTTTCGACGGGGGTTCGTCGTTACCTACTATTTGCATGGATAGGAAGTTGTCTCACAAAACTAAGAATGTAGGAGCCTGAATTGTACTCATTTCTACTCAGTTGTGATAATTCTATAAGAATCCTTCGCATTTATCCTAAATTTATCAATTTAGACGCGTTTCGACGGGGGTTCGTCGTTACCTACTATTTGCATGGATAGGAAGTTGTCTCACAAAACTAAGAATGTAGGAGCCTGAATTGTACTCATTTCTACTCAGTTGTGATAATTCTATAAGAATCCTTCGCATTTATCCTAAATTTATCAATTTAGACGCGTTTCGACGGGGGTTCGTCGTTACCTACTATTTGCATGGATAGGAAGTTGTCTCACAAAACTAAGAATGTAGGAGCCTGAATTGTACTCATTTCTACTCAGTTGTGATAATTCTATAAGAATCCTTCGCATTTATCCTAAATTTATCAATTTAGACGCGTTTCGACGGGGGTTCGTCGTTACCTACTATTTGCATGGATAGGAAGTTGTCTCACAAAACTAAGAATGTAGGAGCCTGAATTGTACTCATTTCTACTCAGTTGTGATAATTCTATAAGAATCCTTCGCATTTATCCTAAATTTATCAATTTAGACGCGTTTCGACGGGGGTTCGTCGTTACCTACTATTTGCATGGATAGGAAGTTGTCTCACAAAACTAAGAATGTAGGAGCCTGAATTGTACTCATTTCTACTCAGTTGTGATAATTCTATAAGAATCCTTCGCATTTATCCTAAATTTATCAATTTAGACGCGTTTCGACGGGGGTTCGTCGTTACCTACTATTTGCATGGATAGGAAGTTGTCTCACAAAACTAAGAATGTAGGAGCCTGAATTGTACTCATTTCTACTCAGTTGTGATAATTCTATAAGAATCCTTCGCATTTATCCTAAATTTATCAATTTAGACGCGTTTCGACGGGGGTTCGTCGTTACCTACTATTTGCATGGATAGGAAGTTGTCTCACAAAACTAAGAATGTAGGAGCCTGAATTGTACTCATTTCTACTCAGTTGTGATAATTCTATAAGAATCCTTCGCATTTATCCTAAATTTATCAATTTAGACGCGTTTCGACGGGGGTTCGTCGTTACCTACTATTTGCATGGATAGGAAGTTGTCTCACAAAACTAAGAATGTAGGAGCCTGAATTGTACTCATTTCTACTCAGTTGTGATAATTCTATAAGAATCCTTCGCATTTATCCTAAATTTATCAATTTAGACGCGTTTCGACGGGGGTTCGTCGTTACCTACTATTTGCATGGATAGGAAGTTGTCTCACAAAACTAAGAATGTAGGAGCCTGAATTGTACTCATTTCTACTCAGTTGTGATAATTCTATAAGAATCCTTCGCATTTATCCTAAATTTATCAATTTAGACGCGTTTCGACGGGGGTTCGTCGTTACCTACTATTTGCATGGATAGGAAGTTGTCTCACAAAACTAAGAATGTAGGAGCCTGAATTGTACTCATTTCTACTCAGTTGTGATAATTCTATAAGAATCCTTCGCATTTATCCTAAATTTATCAATTTAGACGCGTTTCGACGGGGGTTCGTCGTTACCTACTATTTGCATGGATAGGAAGTTGTCTCACAAAACTAAGAATGTAGGAGCCTGAATTGTACTCATTTCTACTCAGTTGTGATAATTCTATAAGAATCCTTCGCATTTATCCTAAATTTATCAATTTAGACGCGTTTCGACGGGGGTTCGTCGTTACCTACTATTTGCATGGATAGGAAGTTGTCTCACAAAACTAAGAATGTAGGAGCCTGAATTGTACTCATTTCTACTCAGTTGTGATAATTCTATAAGAATCCTTCGCATTTATCCTAAATTTATCAATTTAGACGCGTTTCGACGGGGGTTCGTCGTTACCTACTATTTGCATGGATAGGAAGTTGTCTCACAAAACTAAGAATGTAGGAGCCTGAATTGTACTCATTTCTACTCAGTTGTGATAATTCTATAAGAATCCTTCGCATTTATCCTAAATTTATCAATTTAGACGCGTTTCGACGGGGGTTCGTCGTTACCTACTATTTGCATGGATAGGAAGTTGTCTCACAAAACTAAGAATGTAGGAGCCTGAATTGTACTCATTTCTACTCAGTTGTGATAATTCTATAAGAATCCTTCGCATTTATCCTAAATTTATCAATTTAGACGCGTTTCGACGGGGGTTCGTCGTTACCTACTATTTGCATGGATAGGAAGTTGTCTCACAAAACTAAGAATGTAGGAGCCTGAATTGTACTCATTTCTACTCAGTTGTGATAATTCTATAAGAATCCTTCGCATTTATCCTAAATTTATCAATTTAGACGCGTTTCGACGGGGGTTCGTCGTTACCTACTATTTGCATGGATAGGAAGTTGTCTCACAAAACTAAGAATGTAGGAGCCTGAATTGTACTCATTTCTACTCAGTTGTGATAATTCTATAAGAATCCTTCGCATTTATCCTAAATTTATCAATTTAGACGCGTTTCGACGGGGGTTCGTCGTTACCTACTATTTGCATGGATAGGAAGTTGTCTCACAAAACTAAGAATGTAGGAGCCTGAATTGTACTCATTTCTACTCAGTTGTGATAATTCTATAAGAATCCTTCGCATTTATCCTAAATTTATCAATTTAGACGCGTTTCGACGGGGGTTCGTCGTTACCTACTATTTGCATGGATAGGAAGTTGTCTCACAAAACTAAGAATGTAGGAGCCTGAATTGTACTCATTTCTACTCAGTTGTGATAATTCTATAAGAATCCTTCGCATTTATCCTAAATTTATCAATTTAGACGCGTTTCGACGGGGGTTCGTCGTTACCTACTATTTGCATGGATAGGAAGTTGTCTCACAAAACTAAGAATGTAGGAGCCTGAATTGTACTCATTTCTACTCAGTTGTGATAATTCTATAAGAATCCTTCGCATTTATCCTAAATTTATCAATTTAGACGCGTTTCGACGGGGGTTCGTCGTTACCTACTATTTGCATGGATAGGAAGTTGTCTCACAAAACTAAGAATGTAGGAGCCTGAATTGTACTCATTTCTACTCAGTTGTGATAATTCTATAAGAATCCTTCGCATTTATCCTAAATTTATCAATTTAGACGCGTTTCGACGGGGGTTCGTCGTTACCTACTATTTGCATGGATAGGAAGTTGTCTCACAAAACTAAGAATGTAGGAGCCTGAATTGTACTCATTTCTACTCAGTTGTGATAATTCTATAAGAATCCTTCGCATTTATCCTAAATTTATCAATTTAGACGCGTTTCGACGGGGGTTCGTCGTTACCTACTATTTGCATGGATAGGAAGTTGTCTCACAAAACTAAGAATGTAGGAGCCTGAATTGTACTCATTTCTACTCAGTTGTGATAATTCTATAAGAATCCTTCGCATTTATCCTAAATTTATCAATTTAGACGCGTTTCGACGGGGGTTCGTCGTTACCTACTATTTGCATGGATAGGAAGTTGTCTCACAAAACTAAGAATGTAGGAGCCTGAATTGTACTCATTTCTACTCAGTTGTGATAATTCTATAAGAATCCTTCGCATTTATCCTAAATTTATCAATTTAGACGCGTTTCGACGGGGGTTCGTCGTTACCTACTATTTGCATGGATAGGAAGTTGTCTCACAAAACTAAGAATGTAGGAGCCTGAATTGTACTCATTTCTACTCAGTTGTGATAATTCTATAAGAATCCTTCGCATTTATCCTAAATTTATCAATTTAGACGCGTTTCGACGGGGGTTCGTCGTTACCTACTATTTGCATGGATAGGAAGTTGTCTCACAAAACTAAGAATGTAGGAGCCTGAATTGTACTCATTTCTACTCAGTTGTGATAATTCTATAAGAATCCTTCGCATTTATCCTAAATTTATCAATTTAGACGCGTTTCGACGGGGGTTCGTCGTTACCTACTATTTGCATGGATAGGAAGTTGTCTCACAAAACTAAGAATGTAGGAGCCTGAATTGTACTCATTTCTACTCAGTTGTGATAATTCTATAAGAATCCTTCGCATTTATCCTAAATTTATCAATTTAGACGCGTTTCGACGGGGGTTCGTCGTTACCTACTATTTGCATGGATAGGAAGTTGTCTCACAAAACTAAGAATGTAGGAGCCTGAATTGTACTCATTTCTACTCAGTTGTGATAATTCTATAAGAATCCTTCGCATTTATCCTAAATTTATCAATTTAGACGCGTTTCGACGGGGGTTCGTCGTTACCTACTATTTGCATGGATAGGAAGTTGTCTCACAAAACTAAGAATGTAGGAGCCTGAATTGTACTCATTTCTACTCAGTTGTGATAATTCTATAAGAATCCTTCGCATTTATCCTAAATTTATCAATTTAGACGCGTTTCGACGGGGGTTCGTCGTTACCTACTATTTGCATGGATAGGAAGTTGTCTCACAAAACTAAGAATGTAGGAGCCTGAATTGTACTCATTTCTACTCAGTTGTGATAATTCTATAAGAATCCTTCGCATTTATCCTAAATTTATCAATTTAGACGCGTTTCGACGGGGGTTCGTCGTTACCTACTATTTGCATGGATAGGAAGTTGTCTCACAAAACTAAGAATGTAGGAGCCTGAATTGTACTCATTTCTACTCAGTTGTGATAATTCTATAAGAATCCTTCGCATTTATCCTAAATTTATCAATTTAGACGCGTTTCGACGGGGGTTCGTCGTTACCTACTATTTGCATGGATAGGAAGTTGTCTCACAAAACTAAGAATGTAGGAGCCTGAATTGTACTCATTTCTACTCAGTTGTGATAATTCTATAAGAATCCTTCGCATTTATCCTAAATTTATCAATTTAGACGCGTTTCGACGGGGGTTCGTCGTTACCTACTATTTGCATGGATAGGAAGTTGTCTCACAAAACTAAGAATGTAGGAGCCTGAATTGTACTCATTTCTACTCAGTTGTGATAATTCTATAAGAATCCTTCGCATTTATCCTAAATTTATCAATTTAGACGCGTTTCGACGGGGGTTCGTCGTTACCTACTATTTGCATGGATAGGAAGTTGTCTCACAAAACTAAGAATGTAGGAGCCTGAATTGTACTCATTTCTACTCAGTTGTGATAATTCTATAAGAATCCTTCGCATTTATCCTAAATTTATCAATTTAGACGCGTTTCGACGGGGGTTCGTCGTTACCTACTATTTGCATGGATAGGAAGTTGTCTCACAAAACTAAGAATGTAGGAGCCTGAATTGTACTCATTTCTACTCAGTTGTGATAATTCTATAAGAATCCTTCGCATTTATCCTAAATTTATCAATTTAGACGCGTTTCGACGGGGGTTCGTCGTTACCTACTATTTGCATGGATAGGAAGTTGTCTCACAAAACTAAGAATGTAGGAGCCTGAATTGTACTCATTTCTACTCAGTTGTGATAATTCTATAAGAATCCTTCGCATTTATCCTAAATTTATCAATTTAGACGCGTTTCGACGGGGGTTCGTCGTTACCTACTATTTGCATGGATAGGAAGTTGTCTCACAAAACTAAGAATGTAGGAGCCTGAATTGTACTCATTTCTACTCAGTTGTGATAATTCTATAAGAATCCTTCGCATTTATCCTAAATTTATCAATTTAGACGCGTTTCGACGGGGGTTCGTCGTTACCTACTATTTGCATGGATAGGAAGTTGTCTCACAAAACTAAGAATGTAGGAGCCTGAATTGTACTCATTTCTACTCAGTTGTGATAATTCTATAAGAATCCTTCGCATTTATCCTAAATTTATCAATTTAGACGCGTTTCGACGGGGGTTCGTCGTTACCTACTATTTGCATGGATAGGAAGTTGTCTCACAAAACTAAGAATGTAGGAGCCTGAATTGTACTCATTTCTACTCAGTTGTGATAATTCTATAAGAATCCTTCGCATTTATCCTAAATTTATCAATTTAGACGCGTTTCGACGGGGGTTCGTCGTTACCTACTATTTGCATGGATAGGAAGTTGTCTCACAAAACTAAGAATGTAGGAGCCTGAATTGTACTCATTTCTACTCAGTTGTGATAATTCTATAAGAATCCTTCGCATTTATCCTAAATTTATCAATTTAGACGCGTTTCGACGGGGGTTCGTCGTTACCTACTATTTGCATGGATAGGAAGTTGTCTCACAAAACTAAGAATGTAGGAGCCTGAATTGTACTCATTTCTACTCAGTTGTGATAATTCTATAAGAATCCTTCGCATTTATCCTAAATTTATCAATTTAGACGCGTTTCGACGGGGGTTCGTCGTTACCTACTATTTGCATGGATAGGAAGTTGTCTCACAAAACTAAGAATGTAGGAGCCTGAATTGTACTCATTTCTACTCAGTTGTGATAATTCTATAAGAATCCTTCGCATTTATCCTAAATTTATCAATTTAGACGCGTTTCGACGGGGGTTCGTCGTTACCTACTATTTGCATGGATAGGAAGTTGTCTCACAAAACTAAGAATGTAGGAGCCTGAATTGTACTCATTTCTACTCAGTTGTGATAATTCTATAAGAATCCTTCGCATTTATCCTAAATTTATCAATTTAGACGCGTTTCGACGGGGGTTCGTCGTTACCTACTATTTGCATGGATAGGAAGTTGTCTCACAAAACTAAGAATGTAGGAGCCTGAATTGTACTCATTTCTACTCAGTTGTGATAATTCTATAAGAATCCTTCGCATTTATCCTAAATTTATCAATTTAGACGCGTTTCGACGGGGGTTCGTCGTTACCTACTATTTGCATGGATAGGAAGTTGTCTCACAAAACTAAGAATGTAGGAGCCTGAATTGTACTCATTTCTACTCAGTTGTGATAATTCTATAAGAATCCTTCGCATTTATCCTAAATTTATCAATTTAGACGCGTTTCGACGGGGGTTCGTCGTTACCTACTATTTGCATGGATAGGAAGTTGTCTCACAAAACTAAGAATGTAGGAGCCTGAATTGTACTCATTTCTACTCAGTTGTGATAATTCTATAAGAATCCTTCGCATTTATCCTAAATTTATCAATTTAGACGCGTTTCGACGGGGGTTCGTCGTTACCTACTATTTGCATGGATAGGAAGTTGTCTCACAAAACTAAGAATGTAGGAGCCTGAATTGTACTCATTTCTACTCAGTTGTGATAATTCTATAAGAATCCTTCGCATTTATCCTAAATTTATCAATTTAGACGCGTTTCGACGGGGGTTCGTCGTTACCTACTATTTGCATGGATAGGAAGTTGTCTCACAAAACTAAGAATGTAGGAGCCTGAATTGTACTCATTTCTACTCAGTTGTGATAATTCTATAAGAATCCTTCGCATTTATCCTAAATTTATCAATTTAGACGCGTTTCGACGGGGGTTCGTCGTTACCTACTATTTGCATGGATAGGAAGTTGTCTCACAAAACTAAGAATGTAGGAGCCTGAATTGTACTCATTTCTACTCAGTTGTGATAATTCTATAAGAATCCTTCGCATTTATCCTAAATTTATCAATTTAGACGCGTTTCGACGGGGGTTCGTCGTTACCTACTATTTGCATGGATAGGAAGTTGTCTCACAAAACTAAGAATGTAGGAGCCTGAATTGTACTCATTTCTACTCAGTTGTGATAATTCTATAAGAATCCTTCGCATTTATCCTAAATTTATCAATTTAGACGCGTTTCGACGGGGGTTCGTCGTTACCTACTATTTGCATGGATAGGAAGTTGTCTCACAAAACTAAGAATGTAGGAGCCTGAATTGTACTCATTTCTACTCAGTTGTGATAATTCTATAAGAATCCTTCGCATTTATCCTAAATTTATCAATTTAGACGCGTTTCGACGGGGGTTCGTCGTTACCTACTATTTGCATGGATAGGAAGTTGTCTCACAAAACTAAGAATGTAGGAGCCTGAATTGTACTCATTTCTACTCAGTTGTGATAATTCTATAAGAATCCTTCGCATTTATCCTAAATTTATCAATTTAGACGCGTTTCGACGGGGGTTCGTCGTTACCTACTATTTGCATGGATAGGAAGTTGTCTCACAAAACTAAGAATGTAGGAGCCTGAATTGTACTCATTTCTACTCAGTTGTGATAATTCTATAAGAATCCTTCGCATTTATCCTAAATTTATCAATTTAGACGCGTTTCGACGGGGGTTCGTCGTTACCTACTATTTGCATGGATAGGAAGTTGTCTCACAAAACTAAGAATGTAGGAGCCTGAATTGTACTCATTTCTACTCAGTTGTGATAATTCTATAAGAATCCTTCGCATTTATCCTAAATTTATCAATTTAGACGCGTTTCGACGGGGGTTCGTCGTTACCTACTATTTGCATGGATAGGAAGTTGTCTCACAAAACTAAGAATGTAGGAGCCTGAATTGTACTCATTTCTACTCAGTTGTGATAATTCTATAAGAATCCTTCGCATTTATCCTAAATTTATCAATTTAGACGCGTTTCGACGGGGGTTCGTCGTTACCTACTATTTGCATGGATAGGAAGTTGTCTCACAAAACTAAGAATGTAGGAGCCTGAATTGTACTCATTTCTACTCAGTTGTGATAATTCTATAAGAATCCTTCGCATTTATCCTAAATTTATCAATTTAGACGCGTTTCGACGGGGGTTCGTCGTTACCTACTATTTGCATGGATAGGAAGTTGTCTCACAAAACTAAGAATGTAGGAGCCTGAATTGTACTCATTTCTACTCAGTTGTGATAATTCTATAAGAATCCTTCGCATTTATCCTAAATTTATCAATTTAGACGCGTTTCGACGGGGGTTCGTCGTTACCTACTATTTGCATGGATAGGAAGTTGTCTCACAAAACTAAGAATGTAGGAGCCTGAATTGTACTCATTTCTACTCAGTTGTGATAATTCTATAAGAATCCTTCGCATTTATCCTAAATTTATCAATTTAGACGCGTTTCGACGGGGGTTCGTCGTTACCTACTATTTGCATGGATAGGAAGTTGTCTCACAAAACTAAGAATGTAGGAGCCTGAATTGTACTCATTTCTACTCAGTTGTGATAATTCTATAAGAATCCTTCGCATTTATCCTAAATTTATCAATTTAGACGCGTTTCGACGGGGGTTCGTCGTTACCTACTATTTGCATGGATAGGAAGTTGTCTCACAAAACTAAGAATGTAGGAGCCTGAATTGTACTCATTTCTACTCAGTTGTGATAATTCTATAAGAATCCTTCGCATTTATCCTAAATTTATCAATTTAGACGCGTTTCGACGGGGGTTCGTCGTTACCTACTATTTGCATGGATAGGAAGTTGTCTCACAAAACTAAGAATGTAGGAGCCTGAATTGTACTCATTTCTACTCAGTTGTGATAATTCTATAAGAATCCTTCGCATTTATCCTAAATTTATCAATTTAGACGCGTTTCGACGGGGGTTCGTCGTTACCTACTATTTGCATGGATAGGAAGTTGTCTCACAAAACTAAGAATGTAGGAGCCTGAATTGTACTCATTTCTACTCAGTTGTGATAATTCTATAAGAATCCTTCGCATTTATCCTAAATTTATCAATTTAGACGCGTTTCGACGGGGGTTCGTCGTTACCTACTATTTGCATGGATAGGAAGTTGTCTCACAAAACTAAGAATGTAGGAGCCTGAATTGTACTCATTTCTACTCAGTTGTGATAATTCTATAAGAATCCTTCGCATTTATCCTAAATTTATCAATTTAGACGCGTTTCGACGGGGGTTCGTCGTTACCTACTATTTGCATGGATAGGAAGTTGTCTCACAAAACTAAGAATGTAGGAGCCTGAATTGTACTCATTTCTACTCAGTTGTGATAATTCTATAAGAATCCTTCGCATTTATCCTAAATTTATCAATTTAGACGCGTTTCGACGGGGGTTCGTCGTTACCTACTATTTGCATGGATAGGAAGTTGTCTCACAAAACTAAGAATGTAGGAGCCTGAATTGTACTCATTTCTACTCAGTTGTGATAATTCTATAAGAATCCTTCGCATTTATCCTAAATTTATCAATTTAGACGCGTTTCGACGGGGGTTCGTCGTTACCTACTATTTGCATGGATAGGAAGTTGTCTCACAAAACTAAGAATGTAGGAGCCTGAATTGTACTCATTTCTACTCAGTTGTGATAATTCTATAAGAATCCTTCGCATTTATCCTAAATTTATCAATTTAGACGCGTTTCGACGGGGGTTCGTCGTTACCTACTATTTGCATGGATAGGAAGTTGTCTCACAAAACTAAGAATGTAGGAGCCTGAATTGTACTCATTTCTACTCAGTTGTGATAATTCTATAAGAATCCTTCGCATTTATCCTAAATTTATCAATTTAGACGCGTTTCGACGGGGGTTCGTCGTTACCTACTATTTGCATGGATAGGAAGTTGTCTCACAAAACTAAGAATGTAGGAGCCTGAATTGTACTCATTTCTACTCAGTTGTGATAATTCTATAAGAATCCTTCGCATTTATCCTAAATTTATCAATTTAGACGCGTTTCGACGGGGGTTCGTCGTTACCTACTATTTGCATGGATAGGAAGTTGTCTCACAAAACTAAGAATGTAGGAGCCTGAATTGTACTCATTTCTACTCAGTTGTGATAATTCTATAAGAATCCTTCGCATTTATCCTAAATTTATCAATTTAGACGCGTTTCGACGGGGGTTCGTCGTTACCTACTATTTGCATGGATAGGAAGTTGTCTCACAAAACTAAGAATGTAGGAGCCTGAATTGTACTCATTTCTACTCAGTTGTGATAATTCTATAAGAATCCTTCGCATTTATCCTAAATTTATCAATTTAGACGCGTTTCGACGGGGGTTCGTCGTTACCTACTATTTGCATGGATAGGAAGTTGTCTCACAAAACTAAGAATGTAGGAGCCTGAATTGTACTCATTTCTACTCAGTTGTGATAATTCTATAAGAATCCTTCGCATTTATCCTAAATTTATCAATTTAGACGCGTTTCGACGGGGGTTCGTCGTTACCTACTATTTGCATGGATAGGAAGTTGTCTCACAAAACTAAGAATGTAGGAGCCTGAATTGTACTCATTTCTACTCAGTTGTGATAATTCTATAAGAATCCTTCGCATTTATCCTAAATTTATCAATTTAGACGCGTTTCGACGGGGGTTCGTCGTTACCTACTATTTGCATGGATAGGAAGTTGTCTCACAAAACTAAGAATGTAGGAGCCTGAATTGTACTCATTTCTACTCAGTTGTGATAATTCTATAAGAATCCTTCGCATTTATCCTAAATTTATCAATTTAGACGCGTTTCGACGGGGGTTCGTCGTTACCTACTATTTGCATGGATAGGAAGTTGTCTCACAAAACTAAGAATGTAGGAGCCTGAATTGTACTCATTTCTACTCAGTTGTGATAATTCTATAAGAATCCTTCGCATTTATCCTAAATTTATCAATTTAGACGCGTTTCGACGGGGGTTCGTCGTTACCTACTATTTGCATGGATAGGAAGTTGTCTCACAAAACTAAGAATGTAGGAGCCTGAATTGTACTCATTTCTACTCAGTTGTGATAATTCTATAAGAATCCTTCGCATTTATCCTAAATTTATCAATTTAGACGCGTTTCGACGGGGGTTCGTCGTTACCTACTATTTGCATGGATAGGAAGTTGTCTCACAAAACTAAGAATGTAGGAGCCTGAATTGTACTCATTTCTACTCAGTTGTGATAATTCTATAAGAATCCTTCGCATTTATCCTAAATTTATCAATTTAGACGCGTTTCGACGGGGGTTCGTCGTTACCTACTATTTGCATGGATAGGAAGTTGTCTCACAAAACTAAGAATGTAGGAGCCTGAATTGTACTCATTT
This sequence comes from Apolygus lucorum, assembly GCA_009739505.2. NCBI lineage: Eukaryota > Metazoa > Arthropoda > Insecta > Hemiptera > Miridae > Apolygus > Apolygus lucorum. The sequence continues at coordinate 44,662 of WIXP02000090.1, forward strand.
CTACTCAGTTGTGATAATTCTATAAGAATCCTTCGCATTTATCCTAAATTTATCAATTTAGACGCGTTTCGACGGGGGTTCGTCGTTACCTACTATTTGCATGGATAGGAAGTTGTCTCACAAAACTAAGAATGTAGGAGCCTGAATTGTACTCATTTCTACTCAGTTGTGATAATTCTATAAGAATCCTTCGCATTTATCCTAAATTTATCAATTTAGACGCGTTTCGACGGGGGTTCGTCGTTACCTACTATTTGCATGGATAGGAAGTTGTCTCACAAAACTAAGAATGTAGGAGCCTGAATTGTACTCATTTCTACTCAGTTGTGATAATTCTATAAGAATCCTTCGCATTTATCCTAAATTTATCAATTTAGACGCGTTTCGACGGGGGTTCGTCGTTACCTACTATTTGCATGGATAGGAAGTTGTCTCACAAAACTAAGAATGTAGGAGCCTGAATTGTACTCATTTCTACTCAGTTGTGATAATTCTATAAGAATCCTTCGCATTTATCCTAAATTTATCAATTTAGACGCGTTTCGACGGGGGTTCGTCGTTACCTACTATTTGCATGGATAGGAAGTTGTCTCACAAAACTAAGAATGTAGGAGCCTGAATTGTACTCATTTCTACTCAGTTGTGATAATTCTATAAGAATCCTTCGCATTTATCCTAAATTTATCAATTTAGACGCGTTTCGACGGGGGTTCGTCGTTACCTACTATTTGCATGGATAGGAAGTTGTCTCACAAAACTAAGAATGTAGGAGCCTGAATTGTACTCATTTCTACTCAGTTGTGATAATTCTATAAGAATCCTTCGCATTTATCCTAAATTTATCAATTTAGACGCGTTTCGACGGGGGTTCGTCGTTACCTACTATTTGCATGGATAGGAAGTTGTCTCACAAAACTAAGAATGTAGGAGCCTGAATTGTACTCATTTCTACTCAGTTGTGATAATTCTATAAGAATCCTTCGCATTTATCCTAAATTTATCAATTTAGACGCGTTTCGACGGGGGTTCGTCGTTACCTACTATTTGCATGGATAGGAAGTTGTCTCACAAAACTAAGAATGTAGGAGCCTGAATTGTACTCATTTCTACTCAGTTGTGATAATTCTATAAGAATCCTTCGCATTTATCCTAAATTTATCAATTTAGACGCGTTTCGACGGGGGTTCGTCGTTACCTACTATTTGCATGGATAGGAAGTTGTCTCACAAAACTAAGAATGTAGGAGCCTGAATTGTACTCATTTCTACTCAGTTGTGATAATTCTATAAGAATCCTTCGCATTTATCCTAAATTTATCAATTTAGACGCGTTTCGACGGGGGTTCGTCGTTACCTACTATTTGCATGGATAGGAAGTTGTCTCACAAAACTAAGAATGTAGGAGCCTGAATTGTACTCATTTCTACTCAGTTGTGATAATTCTATAAGAATCCTTCGCATTTATCCTAAATTTATCAATTTAGACGCGTTTCGACGGGGGTTCGTCGTTACCTACTATTTGCATGGATAGGAAGTTGTCTCACAAAACTAAGAATGTAGGAGCCTGAATTGTACTCATTTCTACTCAGTTGTGATAATTCTATAAGAATCCTTCGCATTTATCCTAAATTTATCAATTTAGACGCGTTTCGACGGGGGTTCGTCGTTACCTACTATTTGCATGGATAGGAAGTTGTCTCACAAAACTAAGAATGTAGGAGCCTGAATTGTACTCATTTCTACTCAGTTGTGATAATTCTATAAGAATCCTTCGCATTTATCCTAAATTTATCAATTTAGACGCGTTTCGACGGGGGTTCGTCGTTACCTACTATTTGCATGGATAGGAAGTTGTCTCACAAAACTAAGAATGTAGGAGCCTGAATTGTACTCATTTCTACTCAGTTGTGATAATTCTATAAGAATCCTTCGCATTTATCCTAAATTTATCAATTTAGACGCGTTTCGACGGGGGTTCGTCGTTACCTACTATTTGCATGGATAGGAAGTTGTCTCACAAAACTAAGAATGTAGGAGCCTGAATTGTACTCATTTCTACTCAGTTGTGATAATTCTATAAGAATCCTTCGCATTTATCCTAAATTTATCAATTTAGACGCGTTTCGACGGGGGTTCGTCGTTACCTACTATTTGCATGGATAGGAAGTTGTCTCACAAAACTAAGAATGTAGGAGCCTGAATTGTACTCATTTCTACTCAGTTGTGATAATTCTATAAGAATCCTTCGCATTTATCCTAAATTTATCAATTTAGACGCGTTTCGACGGGGGTTCGTCGTTACCTACTATTTGCATGGATAGGAAGTTGTCTCACAAAACTAAGAATGTAGGAGCCTGAATTGTACTCATTTCTACTCAGTTGTGATAATTCTATAAGAATCCTTCGCATTTATCCTAAATTTATCAATTTAGACGCGTTTCGACGGGGGTTCGTCGTTACCTACTATTTGCATGGATAGGAAGTTGTCTCACAAAACTAAGAATGTAGGAGCCTGAATTGTACTCATTTCTACTCAGTTGTGATAATTCTATAAGAATCCTTCGCATTTATCCTAAATTTATCAATTTAGACGCGTTTCGACGGGGGTTCGTCGTTACCTACTATTTGCATGGATAGGAAGTTGTCTCACAAAACTAAGAATGTAGGAGCCTGAATTGTACTCATTTCTACTCAGTTGTGATAATTCTATAAGAATCCTTCGCATTTATCCTAAATTTATCAATTTAGACGCGTTTCGACGGGGGTTCGTCGTTACCTACTATTTGCATGGATAGGAAGTTGTCTCACAAAACTAAGAATGTAGGAGCCTGAATTGTACTCATTTCTACTCAGTTGTGATAATTCTATAAGAATCCTTCGCATTTATCCTAAATTTATCAATTTAGACGCGTTTCGACGGGGGTTCGTCGTTACCTACTATTTGCATGGATAGGAAGTTGTCTCACAAAACTAAGAATGTAGGAGCCTGAATTGTACTCATTTCTACTCAGTTGTGATAATTCTATAAGAATCCTTCGCATTTATCCTAAATTTATCAATTTAGACGCGTTTCGACGGGGGTTCGTCGTTACCTACTATTTGCATGGATAGGAAGTTGTCTCACAAAACTAAGAATGTAGGAGCCTGAATTGTACTCATTTCTACTCAGTTGTGATAATTCTATAAGAATCCTTCGCATTTATCCTAAATTTATCAATTTAGACGCGTTTCGACGGGGGTTCGTCGTTACCTACTATTTGCATGGATAGGAAGTTGTCTCACAAAACTAAGAATGTAGGAGCCTGAATTGTACTCATTTCTACTCAGTTGTGATAATTCTATAAGAATCCTTCGCATTTATCCTAAATTTATCAATTTAGACGCGTTTCGACGGGGGTTCGTCGTTACCTACTATTTGCATGGATAGGAAGTTGTCTCACAAAACTAAGAATGTAGGAGCCTGAATTGTACTCATTTCTACTCAGTTGTGATAATTCTATAAGAATCCTTCGCATTTATCCTAAATTTATCAATTTAGACGCGTTTCGACGGGGGTTCGTCGTTACCTACTATTTGCATGGATAGGAAGTTGTCTCACAAAACTAAGAATGTAGGAGCCTGAATTGTACTCATTTCTACTCAGTTGTGATAATTCTATAAGAATCCTTCGCATTTATCCTAAATTTATCAATTTAGACGCGTTTCGACGGGGGTTCGTCGTTACCTACTATTTGCATGGATAGGAAGTTGTCTCACAAAACTAAGAATGTAGGAGCCTGAATTGTACTCATTTCTACTCAGTTGTGATAATTCTATAAGAATCCTTCGCATTTATCCTAAATTTATCAATTTAGACGCGTTTCGACGGGGGTTCGTCGTTACCTACTATTTGCATGGATAGGAAGTTGTCTCACAAAACTAAGAATGTAGGAGCCTGAATTGTACTCATTTCTACTCAGTTGTGATAATTCTATAAGAATCCTTCGCATTTATCCTAAATTTATCAATTTAGACGCGTTTCGACGGGGGTTCGTCGTTACCTACTATTTGCATGGATAGGAAGTTGTCTCACAAAACTAAGAATGTAGGAGCCTGAATTGTACTCATTTCTACTCAGTTGTGATAATTCTATAAGAATCCTTCGCATTTATCCTAAATTTATCAATTTAGACGCGTTTCGACGGGGGTTCGTCGTTACCTACTATTTGCATGGATAGGAAGTTGTCTCACAAAACTAAGAATGTAGGAGCCTGAATTGTACTCATTTCTACTCAGTTGTGATAATTCTATAAGAATCCTTCGCATTTATCCTAAATTTATCAATTTAGACGCGTTTCGACGGGGGTTCGTCGTTACCTACTATTTGCATGGATAGGAAGTTGTCTCACAAAACTAAGAATGTAGGAGCCTGAATTGTACTCATTTCTACTCAGTTGTGATAATTCTATAAGAATCCTTCGCATTTATCCTAAATTTATCAATTTAGACGCGTTTCGACGGGGGTTCGTCGTTACCTACTATTTGCATGGATAGGAAGTTGTCTCACAAAACTAAGAATGTAGGAGCCTGAATTGTACTCATTTCTACTCAGTTGTGATAATTCTATAAGAATCCTTCGCATTTATCCTAAATTTATCAATTTAGACGCGTTTCGACGGGGGTTCGTCGTTACCTACTATTTGCATGGATAGGAAGTTGTCTCACAAAACTAAGAATGTAGGAGCCTGAATTGTACTCATTTCTACTCAGTTGTGATAATTCTATAAGAATCCTTCGCATTTATCCTAAATTTATCAATTTAGACGCGTTTCGACGGGGGTTCGTCGTTACCTACTATTTGCATGGATAGGAAGTTGTCTCACAAAACTAAGAATGTAGGAGCCTGAATTGTACTCATTTCTACTCAGTTGTGATAATTCTATAAGAATCCTTCGCATTTATCCTAAATTTATCAATTTAGACGCGTTTCGACGGGGGTTCGTCGTTACCTACTATTTGCATGGATAGGAAGTTGTCTCACAAAACTAAGAATGTAGGAGCCTGAATTGTACTCATTTCTACTCAGTTGTGATAATTCTATAAGAATCCTTCGCATTTATCCTAAATTTATCAATTTAGACGCGTTTCGACGGGGGTTCGTCGTTACCTACTATTTGCATGGATAGGAAGTTGTCTCACAAAACTAAGAATGTAGGAGCCTGAATTGTACTCATTTCTACTCAGTTGTGATAATTCTATAAGAATCCTTCGCATTTATCCTAAATTTATCAATTTAGACGCGTTTCGACGGGGGTTCGTCGTTACCTACTATTTGCATGGATAGGAAGTTGTCTCACAAAACTAAGAATGTAGGAGCCTGAATTGTACTCATTTCTACTCAGTTGTGATAATTCTATAAGAATCCTTCGCATTTATCCTAAATTTATCAATTTAGACGCGTTTCGACGGGGGTTCGTCGTTACCTACTATTTGCATGGATAGGAAGTTGTCTCACAAAACTAAGAATGTAGGAGCCTGAATTGTACTCATTTCTACTCAGTTGTGATAATTCTATAAGAATCCTTCGCATTTATCCTAAATTTATCAATTTAGACGCGTTTCGACGGGGGTTCGTCGTTACCTACTATTTGCATGGATAGGAAGTTGTCTCACAAAACTAAGAATGTAGGAGCCTGAATTGTACTCATTTCTACTCAGTTGTGATAATTCTATAAGAATCCTTCGCATTTATCCTAAATTTATCAATTTAGACGCGTTTCGACGGGGGTTCGTCGTTACCTACTATTTGCATGGATAGGAAGTTGTCTCACAAAACTAAGAATGTAGGAGCCTGAATTGTACTCATTTCTACTCAGTTGTGATAATTCTATAAGAATCCTTCGCATTTATCCTAAATTTATCAATTTAGACGCGTTTCGACGGGGGTTCGTCGTTACCTACTATTTGCATGGATAGGAAGTTGTCTCACAAAACTAAGAATGTAGGAGCCTGAATTGTACTCATTTCTACTCAGTTGTGATAATTCTATAAGAATCCTTCGCATTTATCCTAAATTTATCAATTTAGACGCGTTTCGACGGGGGTTCGTCGTTACCTACTATTTGCATGGATAGGAAGTTGTCTCACAAAACTAAGAATGTAGGAGCCTGAATTGTACTCATTTCTACTCAGTTGTGATAATTCTATAAGAATCCTTCGCATTTATCCTAAATTTATCAATTTAGACGCGTTTCGACGGGGGTTCGTCGTTACCTACTATTTGCATGGATAGGAAGTTGTCTCACAAAACTAAGAATGTAGGAGCCTGAATTGTACTCATTTCTACTCAGTTGTGATAATTCTATAAGAATCCTTCGCATTTATCCTAAATTTATCAATTTAGACGCGTTTCGACGGGGGTTCGTCGTTACCTACTATTTGCATGGATAGGAAGTTGTCTCACAAAACTAAGAATGTAGGAGCCTGAATTGTACTCATTTCTACTCAGTTGTGATAATTCTATAAGAATCCTTCGCATTTATCCTAAATTTATCAATTTAGACGCGTTTCGACGGGGGTTCGTCGTTACCTACTATTTGCATGGATAGGAAGTTGTCTCACAAAACTAAGAATGTAGGAGCCTGAATTGTACTCATTTCTACTCAGTTGTGATAATTCTATAAGAATCCTTCGCATTTATCCTAAATTTATCAATTTAGACGCGTTTCGACGGGGGTTCGTCGTTACCTACTATTTGCATGGATAGGAAGTTGTCTCACAAAACTAAGAATGTAGGAGCCTGAATTGTACTCATTTCTACTCAGTTGTGATAATTCTATAAGAATCCTTCGCATTTATCCTAAATTTATCAATTTAGACGCGTTTCGACGGGGGTTCGTCGTTACCTACTATTTGCATGGATAGGAAGTTGTCTCACAAAACTAAGAATGTAGGAGCCTGAATTGTACTCATTTCTACTCAGTTGTGATAATTCTATAAGAATCCTTCGCATTTATCCTAAATTTATCAATTTAGACGCGTTTCGACGGGGGTTCGTCGTTACCTACTATTTGCATGGATAGGAAGTTGTCTCACAAAACTAAGAATGTAGGAGCCTGAATTGTACTCATTTCTACTCAGTTGTGATAATTCTATAAGAATCCTTCGCATTTATCCTAAATTTATCAATTTAGACGCGTTTCGACGGGGGTTCGTCGTTACCTACTATTTGCATGGATAGGAAGTTGTCTCACAAAACTAAGAATGTAGGAGCCTGAATTGTACTCATTTCTACTCAGTTGTGATAATTCTATAAGAATCCTTCGCATTTATCCTAAATTTATCAATTTAGACGCGTTTCGACGGGGGTTCGTCGTTACCTACTATTTGCATGGATAGGAAGTTGTCTCACAAAACTAAGAATGTAGGAGCCTGAATTGTACTCATTTCTACTCAGTTGTGATAATTCTATAAGAATCCTTCGCATTTATCCTAAATTTATCAATTTAGACGCGTTTCGACGGGGGTTCGTCGTTACCTACTATTTGCATGGATAGGAAGTTGTCTCACAAAACTAAGAATGTAGGAGCCTGAATTGTACTCATTTCTACTCAGTTGTGATAATTCTATAAGAATCCTTCGCATTTATCCTAAATTTATCAATTTAGACGCGTTTCGACGGGGGTTCGTCGTTACCTACTATTTGCATGGATAGGAAGTTGTCTCACAAAACTAAGAATGTAGGAGCCTGAATTGTACTCATTTCTACTCAGTTGTGATAATTCTATAAGAATCCTTCGCATTTATCCTAAATTTATCAATTTAGACGCGTTTCGACGGGGGTTCGTCGTTACCTACTATTTGCATGGATAGGAAGTTGTCTCACAAAACTAAGAATGTAGGAGCCTGAATTGTACTCATTTCTACTCAGTTGTGATAATTCTATAAGAATCCTTCGCATTTATCCTAAATTTATCAATTTAGACGCGTTTCGACGGGGGTTCGTCGTTACCTACTATTTGCATGGATAGGAAGTTGTCTCACAAAACTAAGAATGTAGGAGCCTGAATTGTACTCATTTCTACTCAGTTGTGATAATTCTATAAGAATCCTTCGCATTTATCCTAAATTTATCAATTTAGACGCGTTTCGACGGGGGTTCGTCGTTACCTACTATTTGCATGGATAGGAAGTTGTCTCACAAAACTAAGAATGTAGGAGCCTGAATTGTACTCATTTCTACTCAGTTGTGATAATTCTATAAGAATCCTTCGCATTTATCCTAAATTTATCAATTTAGACGCGTTTCGACGGGGGTTCGTCGTTACCTACTATTTGCATGGATAGGAAGTTGTCTCACAAAACTAAGAATGTAGGAGCCTGAATTGTACTCATTTCTACTCAGTTGTGATAATTCTATAAGAATCCTTCGCATTTATCCTAAATTTATCAATTTAGACGCGTTTCGACGGGGGTTCGTCGTTACCTACTATTTGCATGGATAGGAAGTTGTCTCACAAAACTAAGAATGTAGGAGCCTGAATTGTACTCATTTCTACTCAGTTGTGATAATTCTATAAGAATCCTTCGCATTTATCCTAAATTTATCAATTTAGACGCGTTTCGACGGGGGTTCGTCGTTACCTACTATTTGCATGGATAGGAAGTTGTCTCACAAAACTAAGAATGTAGGAGCCTGAATTGTACTCATTTCTACTCAGTTGTGATAATTCTATAAGAATCCTTCGCATTTATCCTAAATTTATCAATTTAGACGCGTTTCGACGGGGGTTCGTCGTTACCTACTATTTGCATGGATAGGAAGTTGTCTCACAAAACTAAGAATGTAGGAGCCTGAATTGTACTCATTTCTACTCAGTTGTGATAATTCTATAAGAATCCTTCGCATTTATCCTAAATTTATCAATTTAGACGCGTTTCGACGGGGGTTCGTCGTTACCTACTATTTGCATGGATAGGAAGTTGTCTCACAAAACTAAGAATGTAGGAGCCTGAATTGTACTCATTTCTACTCAGTTGTGATAATTCTATAAGAATCCTTCGCATTTATCCTAAATTTATCAATTTAGACGCGTTTCGACGGGGGTTCGTCGTTACCTACTATTTGCATGGATAGGAAGTTGTCTCACAAAACTAAGAATGTAGGAGCCTGAATTGTACTCATTTCTACTCAGTTGTGATAATTCTATAAGAATCCTTCGCATTTATCCTAAATTTATCAATTTAGACGCGTTTCGACGGGGGTTCGTCGTTACCTACTATTTGCATGGATAGGAAGTTGTCTCACAAAACTAAGAATGTAGGAGCCTGAATTGTACTCATTTCTACTCAGTTGTGATAATTCTATAAGAATCCTTCGCATTTATCCTAAATTTATCAATTTAGACGCGTTTCGACGGGGGTTCGTCGTTACCTACTATTTGCATGGATAGGAAGTTGTCTCACAAAACTAAGAATGTAGGAGCCTGAATTGTACTCATTTCTACTCAGTTGTGATAATTCTATAAGAATCCTTCGCATTTATCCTAAATTTATCAATTTAGACGCGTTTCGACGGGGGTTCGTCGTTACCTACTATTTGCATGGATAGGAAGTTGTCTCACAAAACTAAGAATGTAGGAGCCTGAATTGTACTCATTTCTACTCAGTTGTGATAATTCTATAAGAATCCTTCGCATTTATCCTAAATTTATCAATTTAGACGCGTTTCGACGGGGGTTCGTCGTTACCTACTATTTGCATGGATAGGAAGTTGTCTCACAAAACTAAGAATGTAGGAGCCTGAATTGTACTCATTTCTACTCAGTTGTGATAATTCTATAAGAATCCTTCGCATTTATCCTAAATTTATCAATTTAGACGCGTTTCGACGGGGGTTCGTCGTTACCTACTATTTGCATGGATAGGAAGTTGTCTCACAAAACTAAGAATGTAGGAGCCTGAATTGTACTCATTTCTACTCAGTTGTGATAATTCTATAAGAATCCTTCGCATTTATCCTAAATTTATCAATTTAGACGCGTTTCGACGGGGGTTCGTCGTTACCTACTATTTGCATGGATAGGAAGTTGTCTCACAAAACTAAGAATGTAGGAGCCTGAATTGTACTCATTTCTACTCAGTTGTGATAATTCTATAAGAATCCTTCGCATTTATCCTAAATTTATCAATTTAGACGCGTTTCGACGGGGGTTCGTCGTTACCTACTATTTGCATGGATAGGAAGTTGTCTCACAAAACTAAGAATGTAGGAGCCTGAATTGTACTCATTTCTACTCAGTTGTGATAATTCTATAAGAATCCTTCGCATTTATCCTAAATTTATCAATTTAGACGCGTTTCGACGGGGGTTCGTCGTTACCTACTATTTGCATGGATAGGAAGTTGTCTCACAAAACTAAGAATGTAGGAGCCTGAATTGTACTCATTTCTACTCAGTTGTGATAATTCTATAAGAATCCTTCGCATTTATCCTAAATTTATCAATTTAGACGCGTTTCGACGGGGGTTCGTCGTTACCTACTATTTGCATGGATAGGAAGTTGTCTCACAAAACTAAGAATGTAGGAGCCTGAATTGTACTCATTTCTACTCAGTTGTGATAATTCTATAAGAATCCTTCGCATTTATCCTAAATTTATCAATTTAGACGCGTTTCGACGGGGGTTCGTCGTTACCTACTATTTGCATGGATAGGAAGTTGTCTCACAAAACTAAGAATGTAGGAGCCTGAATTGTACTCATTTCTACTCAGTTGTGATAATTCTATAAGAATCCTTCGCATTTATCCTAAATTTATCAATTTAGACGCGTTTCGACGGGGGTTCGTCGTTACCTACTATTTGCATGGATAGGAAGTTGTCTCACAAAACTAAGAATGTAGGAGCCTGAATTGTACTCATTTCTACTCAGTTGTGATAATTCTATAAGAATCCTTCGCATTTATCCTAAATTTATCAATTTAGACGCGTTTCGACGGGGGTTCGTCGTTACCTACTATTTGCATGGATAGGAAGTTGTCTCACAAAACTAAGAATGTAGGAGCCTGAATTGTACTCATTTCTACTCAGTTGTGATAATTCTATAAGAATCCTTCGCATTTATCCTAAATTTATCAATTTAGACGCGTTTCGACGGGGGTTCGTCGTTACCTACTATTTGCATGGATAGGAAGTTGTCTCACAAAACTAAGAATGTAGGAGCCTGAATTGTACTCATTTCTACTCAGTTGTGATAATTCTATAAGAATCCTTCGCATTTATCCTAAATTTATCAATTTAGACGCGTTTCGACGGGGGTTCGTCGTTACCTACTATTTGCATGGATAGGAAGTTGTCTCACAAAACTAAGAATGTAGGAGCCTGAATTGTACTCATTTCTACTCAGTTGTGATAATTCTATAAGAATCCTTCGCATTTATCCTAAATTTATCAATTTAGACGCGTTTCGACGGGGGTTCGTCGTTACCTACTATTTGCATGGATAGGAAGTTGTCTCACAAAACTAAGAATGTAGGAGCCTGAATTGTACTCATTTCTACTCAGTTGTGATAATTCTATAAGAATCCTTCGCATTTATCCTAAATTTATCAATTTAGACGCGTTTCGACGGGGGTTCGTCGTTACCTACTATTTGCATGGATAGGAAGTTGTCTCACAAAACTAAGAATGTAGGAGCCTGAATTGTACTCATTTCTACTCAGTTGTGATAATTCTATAAGAATCCTTCGCATTTATCCTAAATTTATCAATTTAGACGCGTTTCGACGGGGGTTCGTCGTTACCTACTATTTGCATGGATAGGAAGTTGTCTCACAAAACTAAGAATGTAGGAGCCTGAATTGTACTCATTTCTACTCAGTTGTGATAATTCTATAAGAATCCTTCGCATTTATCCTAAATTTATCAATTTAGACGCGTTTCGACGGGGGTTCGTCGTTACCTACTATTTGCATGGATAGGAAGTTGTCTCACAAAACTAAGAATGTAGGAGCCTGAATTGTACTCATTTCTACTCAGTTGTGATAATTCTATAAGAATCCTTCGCATTTATCCTAAATTTATCAATTTAGACGCGTTTCGACGGGGGTTCGTCGTTACCTACTATTTGCATGGATAGGAAGTTGTCTCACAAAACTAAGAATGTAGGAGCCTGAATTGTACTCATTTCTACTCAGTTGTGATAATTCTATAAGAATCCTTCGCATTTATCCTAAATTTATCAATTTAGACGCGTTTCGACGGGGGTTCGTCGTTACCTACTATTTGCATGGATAGGAAGTTGTCTCACAAAACTAAGAATGTAGGAGCCTGAATTGTACTCATTTCTACTCAGTTGTGATAATTCTATAAGAATCCTTCGCATTTATCCTAAATTTATCAATTTAGACGCGTTTCGACGGGGGTTCGTCGTTACCTACTATTTGCATGGATAGGAAGTTGTCTCACAAAACTAAGAATGTAGGAGCCTGAATTGTACTCATTTCTACTCAGTTGTGATAATTCTATAAGAATCCTTCGCATTTATCCTAAATTTATCAATTTAGACGCGTTTCGACGGGGGTTCGTCGTTACCTACTATTTGCATGGATAGGAAGTTGTCTCACAAAACTAAGAATGTAGGAGCCTGAATTGTACTCATTTCTACTCAGTTGTGATAATTCTATAAGAATCCTTCGCATTTATCCTAAATTTATCAATTTAGACGCGTTTCGACGGGGGTTCGTCGTTACCTACTATTTGCATGGATAGGAAGTTGTCTCACAAAACTAAGAATGTAGGAGCCTGAATTGTACTCATTTCTACTCAGTTGTGATAATTCTATAAGAATCCTTCGCATTTATCCTAAATTTATCAATTTAGACGCGTTTCGACGGGGGTTCGTCGTTACCTACTATTTGCATGGATAGGAAGTTGTCTCACAAAACTAAGAATGTAGGAGCCTGAATTGTACTCATTTCTACTCAGTTGTGATAATTCTATAAGAATCCTTCGCATTTATCCTAAATTTATCAATTTAGACGCGTTTCGACGGGGGTTCGTCGTTACCTACTATTTGCATGGATAGGAAGTTGTCTCACAAAACTAAGAATGTAGGAGCCTGAATTGTACTCATTTCTACTCAGTTGTGATAATTCTATAAGAATCCTTCGCATTTATCCTAAATTTATCAATTTAGACGCGTTTCGACGGGGGTTCGTCGTTACCTACTATTTGCATGGATAGGAAGTTGTCTCACAAAACTAAGAATGTAGGAGCCTGAATTGTACTCATTTCTACTCAGTTGTGATAATTCTATAAGAATCCTTCGCATTTATCCTAAATTTATCAATTTAGACGCGTTTCGACGGGGGTTCGTCGTTACCTACTATTTGCATGGATAGGAAGTTGTCTCACAAAACTAAGAATGTAGGAGCCTGAATTGTACTCATTTCTACTCAGTTGTGATAATTCTATAAGAATCCTTCGCATTTATCCTAAATTTATCAATTTAGACGCGTTTCGACGGGGGTTCGTCGTTACCTACTATTTGCATGGATAGGAAGTTGTCTCACAAAACTAAGAATGTAGGAGCCTGAATTGTACTCATTTCTACTCAGTTGTGATAATTCTATAAGAATCCTTCGCATTTATCCTAAATTTATCAATTTAGACGCGTTTCGACGGGGGTTCGTCGTTACCTACTATTTGCATGGATAGGAAGTTGTCTCACAAAACTAAGAATGTAGGAGCCTGAATTGTACTCATTTCTACTCAGTTGTGATAATTCTATAAGAATCCTTCGCATTTATCCTAAATTTATCAATTTAGACGCGTTTCGACGGGGGTTCGTCGTTACCTACTATTTGCATGGATAGGAAGTTGTCTCACAAAACTAAGAATGTAGGAGCCTGAATTGTACTCATTTCTACTCAGTTGTGATAATTCTATAAGAATCCTTCGCATTTATCCTAAATTTATCAATTTAGACGCGTTTCGACGGGGGTTCGTCGTTACCTACTATTTGCATGGATAGGAAGTTGTCTCACAAAACTAAGAATGTAGGAGCCTGAATTGTACTCATTTCTACTCAGTTGTGATAATTCTATAAGAATCCTTCGCATTTATCCTAAATTTATCAATTTAGACGCGTTTCGACGGGGGTTCGTCGTTACCTACTATTTGCATGGATAGGAAGTTGTCTCACAAAACTAAGAATGTAGGAGCCTGAATTGTACTCATTTCTACTCAGTTGTGATAATTCTATAAGAATCCTTCGCATTTATCCTAAATTTATCAATTTAGACGCGTTTCGACGGGGGTTCGTCGTTACCTACTATTTGCATGGATAGGAAGTTGTCTCACAAAACTAAGAATGTAGGAGCCTGAATTGTACTCATTTCTACTCAGTTGTGATAATTCTATAAGAATCCTTCGCATTTATCCTAAATTTATCAATTTAGACGCGTTTCGACGGGGGTTCGTCGTTACCTACTATTTGCATGGATAGGAAGTTGTCTCACAAAACTAAGAATGTAGGAGCCTGAATTGTACTCATTTCTACTCAGTTGTGATAATTCTATAAGAATCCTTCGCATTTATCCTAAATTTATCAATTTAGACGCGTTTCGACGGGGGTTCGTCGTTACCTACTATTTGCATGGATAGGAAGTTGTCTCACAAAACTAAGAATGTAGGAGCCTGAATTGTACTCATTTCTACTCAGTTGTGATAATTCTATAAGAATCCTTCGCATTTATCCTAAATTTATCAATTTAGACGCGTTTCGACGGGGGTTCGTCGTTACCTACTATTTGCATGGATAGGAAGTTGTCTCACAAAACTAAGAATGTAGGAGCCTGAATTGTACTCATTTCTACTCAGTTGTGATAATTCTATAAGAATCCTTCGCATTTATCCTAAATTTATCAATTTAGACGCGTTTCGACGGGGGTTCGTCGTTACCTACTATTTGCATGGATAGGAAGTTGTCTCACAAAACTAAGAATGTAGGAGCCTGAATTGTACTCATTTCTACTCAGTTGTGATAATTCTATAAGAATCCTTCGCATTTATCCTAAATTTATCAATTTAGACGCGTTTCGACGGGGGTTCGTCGTTACCTACTATTTGCATGGATAGGAAGTTGTCTCACAAAACTAAGAATGTAGGAGCCTGAATTGTACTCATTTCTACTCAGTTGTGATAATTCTATAAGAATCCTTCGCATTTATCCTAAATTTATCAATTTAGACGCGTTTCGACGGGGGTTCGTCGTTACCTACTATTTGCATGGATAGGAAGTTGTCTCACAAAACTAAGAATGTAGGAGCCTGAATTGTACTCATTTCTACTCAGTTGTGATAATTCTATAAGAATCCTTCGCATTTATCCTAAATTTATCAATTTAGACGCGTTTCGACGGGGGTTCGTCGTTACCTACTATTTGCATGGATAGGAAGTTGTCTCACAAAACTAAGAATGTAGGAGCCTGAATTGTACTCATTTCTACTCAGTTGTGATAATTCTATAAGAATCCTTCGCATTTATCCTAAATTTATCAATTTAGACGCGTTTCGACGGGGGTTCGTCGTTACCTACTATTTGCATGGATAGGAAGTTGTCTCACAAAACTAAGAATGTAGGAGCCTGAATTGTACTCATTTCTACTCAGTTGTGATAATTCTATAAGAATCCTTCGCATTTATCCTAAATTTATCAATTTAGACGCGTTTCGACGGGGGTTCGTCGTTACCTACTATTTGCATGGATAGGAAGTTGTCTCACAAAACTAAGAATGTAGGAGCCTGAATTGTACTCATTTCTACTCAGTTGTGATAATTCTATAAGAATCCTTCGCATTTATCCTAAATTTATCAATTTAGACGCGTTTCGACGGGGGTTCGTCGTTACCTACTATTTGCATGGATAGGAAGTTGTCTCACAAAACTAAGAATGTAGGAGCCTGAATTGTACTCATTTCTACTCAGTTGTGATAATTCTATAAGAATCCTTCGCATTTATCCTAAATTTATCAATTTAGACGCGTTTCGACGGGGGTTCGTCGTTACCTACTATTTGCATGGATAGGAAGTTGTCTCACAAAACTAAGAATGTAGGAGCCTGAATTGTACTCATTTCTACTCAGTTGTGATAATTCTATAAGAATCCTTCGCATTTATCCTAAATTTATCAATTTAGACGCGTTTCGACGGGGGTTCGTCGTTACCTACTATTTGCATGGATAGGAAGTTGTCTCACAAAACTAAGAATGTAGGAGCCTGAATTGTACTCATTTCTACTCAGTTGTGATAATTCTATAAGAATCCTTCGCATTTATCCTAAATTTATCAATTTAGACGCGTTTCGACGGGGGTTCGTCGTTACCTACTATTTGCATGGATAGGAAGTTGTCTCACAAAACTAAGAATGTAGGAGCCTGAATTGTACTCATTTCTACTCAGTTGTGATAATTCTATAAGAATCCTTCGCATTTATCCTAAATTTATCAATTTAGACGCGTTTCGACGGGGGTTCGTCGTTACCTACTATTTGCATGGATAGGAAGTTGTCTCACAAAACTAAGAATGTAGGAGCCTGAATTGTACTCATTTCTACTCAGTTGTGATAATTCTATAAGAATCCTTCGCATTTATCCTAAATTTATCAATTTAGACGCGTTTCGACGGGGGTTCGTCGTTACCTACTATTTGCATGGATAGGAAGTTGTCTCACAAAACTAAGAATGTAGGAGCCTGAATTGTACTCATTTCTACTCAGTTGTGATAATTCTATAAGAATCCTTCGCATTTATCCTAAATTTATCAATTTAGACGCGTTTCGACGGGGGTTCGTCGTTACCTACTATTTGCATGGATAGGAAGTTGTCTCACAAAACTAAGAATGTAGGAGCCTGAATTGTACTCATTTCTACTCAGTTGTGATAATTCTATAAGAATCCTTCGCATTTATCCTAAATTTATCAATTTAGACGCGTTTCGACGGGGGTTCGTCGTTACCTACTATTTGCATGGATAGGAAGTTGTCTCACAAAACTAAGAATGTAGGAGCCTGAATTGTACTCATTTCTACTCAGTTGTGATAATTCTATAAGAATCCTTCGCATTTATCCTAAATTTATCAATTTAGACGCGTTTCGACGGGGGTTCGTCGTTACCTACTATTTGCATGGATAGGAAGTTGTCTCACAAAACTAAGAATGTAGGAGCCTGAATTGTACTCATTTCTACTCAGTTGTGATAATTCTATAAGAATCCTTCGCATTTATCCTAAATTTATCAATTTAGACGCGTTTCGACGGGGGTTCGTCGTTACCTACTATTTGCATGGATAGGAAGTTGTCTCACAAAACTAAGAATGTAGGAGCCTGAATTGTACTCATTTCTACTCAGTTGTGATAATTCTATAAGAATCCTTCGCATTTATCCTAAATTTATCAATTTAGACGCGTTTCGACGGGGGTTCGTCGTTACCTACTATTTGCATGGATAGGAAGTTGTCTCACAAAACTAAGAATGTAGGAGCCTGAATTGTACTCATTTCTACTCAGTTGTGATAATTCTATAAGAATCCTTCGCATTTATCCTAAATTTATCAATTTAGACGCGTTTCGACGGGGGTTCGTCGTTACCTACTATTTGCATGGATAGGAAGTTGTCTCACAAAACTAAGAATGTAGGAGCCTGAATTGTACTCATTTCTACTCAGTTGTGATAATTCTATAAGAATCCTTCGCATTTATCCTAAATTTATCAATTTAGACGCGTTTCGACGGGGGTTCGTCGTTACCTACTATTTGCATGGATAGGAAGTTGTCTCACAAAACTAAGAATGTAGGAGCCTGAATTGTACTCATTTCTACTCAGTTGTGATAATTCTATAAGAATCCTTCGCATTTATCCTAAATTTATCAATTTAGACGCGTTTCGACGGGGGTTCGTCGTTACCTACTATTTGCATGGATAGGAAGTTGTCTCACAAAACTAAGAATGTAGGAGCCTGAATTGTACTCATTTCTACTCAGTTGTGATAATTCTATAAGAATCCTTCGCATTTATCCTAAATTTATCAATTTAGACGCGTTTCGACGGGGGTTCGTCGTTACCTACTATTTGCATGGATAGGAAGTTGTCTCACAAAACTAAGAATGTAGGAGCCTGAATTGTACTCATTTCTACTCAGTTGTGATAATTCTATAAGAATCCTTCGCATTTATCCTAAATTTATCAATTTAGACGCGTTTCGACGGGGGTTCGTCGTTACCTACTATTTGCATGGATAGGAAGTTGTCTCACAAAACTAAGAATGTAGGAGCCTGAATTGTACTCATTTCTACTCAGTTGTGATAATTCTATAAGAATCCTTCGCATTTATCCTAAATTTATCAATTTAGACGCGTTTCGACGGGGGTTCGTCGTTACCTACTATTTGCATGGATAGGAAGTTGTCTCACAAAACTAAGAATGTAGGAGCCTGAATTGTACTCATTTCTACTCAGTTGTGATAATTCTATAAGAATCCTTCGCATTTATCCTAAATTTATCAATTTAGACGCGTTTCGACGGGGGTTCGTCGTTACCTACTATTTGCATGGATAGGAAGTTGTCTCACAAAACTAAGAATGTAGGAGCCTGAATTGTACTCATTTCTACTCAGTTGTGATAATTCTATAAGAATCCTTCGCATTTATCCTAAATTTATCAATTTAGACGCGTTTCGACGGGGGTTCGTCGTTACCTACTATTTGCATGGATAGGAAGTTGTCTCACAAAACTAAGAATGTAGGAGCCTGAATTGTACTCAATTCTACTCAGTTGTGATAATTCTATAAGAATCCTTCGCATTTATCCTAAATTTATCAATTTAGACGCGTTTCGACGGGGGTTCGTCGTTACCTACTATTTGCATGGATAGGAAGTTGTCTCACAAAACTAAGAATGTAGGAGCCTGAATTGTACTCATTTCTACTCAGTTGTGATAATTCTATAAGAATCCTTCGCATTTATCCTAAATTTATCAATTTAGACGCGTTTCGACGGGGGTTCGTCGTTACCTACTATTTGCATGGATAGGAAGTTGTCTCACAAAACTAAGAATGTAGGAGCCTGAATTGTACTCATTTCTACTCAGTTGTGATAATTCTATAAGAATCCTTCGCATTTATCCTAAATTTATCAATTTAGACGCGTTTCGACGGGGGTTCGTCGTTACCTACTATTTGCATGGATAGGAAGTTGTCTCACAAAACTAAGAATGTAGGAGCCTGAATTGTACTCATTTCTACTCAGTTGTGATAATTCTATAAGAATCCTTCGCATTTATCCTAAATTTATCAATTTAGACGCGTTTCGACGGGGGTTCGTCGTTACCTACTATTTGCATGGATAGGAAGTTGTCTCACAAAACTAAGAATGTAGGAGCCTGAATTGTACTCATTTCTACTCAGTTGTGATAATTCTATAAGAATCCTTCGCATTTATCCTAAATTTATCAATTTAGACGCGTTTCGACGGGGGTTCGTCGTTACCTACTATTTGCATGGATAGGAAGTTGTCTCACAAAACTAAGAATGTAGGAGCCTGAATTGTACTCATTTCTACTCAGTTGTGATAATTCTATAAGAATCCTTCGCATTTATCCTAAATTTATCAATTTAGACGCGTTTCGACGGGGGTTCGTCGTTACCTACTATTTGCATGGATAGGAAGTTGTCTCACAAAACTAAGAATGTAGGAGCCTGAATTGTACTCATTTCTACTCAGTTGTGATAATTCTATAAGAATCCTTCGCATTTATCCTAAATTTATCAATTTAGACGCGTTTCGACGGGGGTTCGTCGTTACCTACTATTTGCATGGATAGGAAGTTGTCTCACAAAACTAAGAATGTAGGAGCCTGAATTGTACTCATTTCTACTCAGTTGTGATAATTCTATAAGAATCCTTCGCATTTATCCTAAATTTATCAATTTAGACGCGTTTCGACGGGGGTTCGTCGTTACCTACTATTTGCATGGATAGGAAGTTGTCTCACAAAACTAAGAATGTAGGAGCCTGAATTGTACTCATTTCTACTCAGTTGTGATAATTCTATAAGAATCCTTCGCATTTATCCTAAATTTATCAATTTAGACGCGTTTCGACGGGGGTTCGTCGTTACCTACTATTTGCATGGATAGGAAGTTGTCTCACAAAACTAAGAATGTAGGAGCCTGAATTGTACTCATTTCTACTCAGTTGTGATAATTCTATAAGAATCCTTCGCATTTATCCTAAATTTATCAATTTAGACGCGTTTCGACGGGGGTTCGTCGTTACCTACTATTTGCATGGATAGGAAGTTGTCTCACAAAACTAAGAATGTAGGAGCCTGAATTGTACTCATTTCTACTCAGTTGTGATAATTCTATAAGAATCCTTCGCATTTATCCTAAATTTATCAATTTAGACGCGTTTCGACGGGGGTTCGTCGTTACCTACTATTTGCATGGATAGGAAGTTGTCTCACAAAACTAAGAATGTAGGAGCCTGAATTGTACTCATTTCTACTCAGTTGTGATAATTCTATAAGAATCCTTCGCATTTATCCTAAATTTATCAATTTAGACGCGTTTCGACGGGGGTTCGTCGTTACCTACTATTTGCATGGATAGGAAGTTGTCTCACAAAACTAAGAATGTAGGAGCCTGAATTGTACTCATTTCTACTCAGTTGTGATAATTCTATAAGAATCCTTCGCATTTATCCTAAATTTATCAATTTAGACGCGTTTCGACGGGGGTTCGTCGTTACCTACTATTTGCATGGATAGGAAGTTGTCTCACAAAACTAAGAATGTAGGAGCCTGAATTGTACTCATTTCTACTCAGTTGTGATAATTCTATAAGAATCCTTCGCATTTATCCTAAATTTATCAATTTAGACGCGTTTCGACGGGGGTTCGTCGTTACCTACTATTTGCATGGATAGGAAGTTGTCTCACAAAACTAAGAATGTAGGAGCCTGAATTGTACTCATTTCTACTCAGTTGTGATAATTCTATAAGAATCCTTCGCATTTATCCTAAATTTATCAATTTAGACGCGTTTCGACGGGGGTTCGTCGTTACCTACTATTTGCATGGATAGGAAGTTGTCTCACAAAACTAAGAATGTAGGAGCCTGAATTGTACTCATTTCTACTCAGTTGTGATAATTCTATAAGAATCCTTCGCATTTATCCTAAATTTATCAATTTAGACGCGTTTCGACGGGGGTTCGTCGTTACCTACTATTTGCATGGATAGGAAGTTGTCTCACAAAACTAAGAATGTAGGAGCCTGAATTGTACTCATTTCTACTCAGTTGTGATAATTCTATAAGAATCCTTCGCATTTATCCTAAATTTATCAATTTAGACGCGTTTCGACGGGGGTTCGTCGTTACCTACTATTTGCATGGATAGGAAGTTGTCTCACAAAACTAAGAATGTAGGAGCCTGAATTGTACTCATTTCTACTCAGTTGTGATAATTCTATAAGAATCCTTCGCATTTATCCTAAATTTATCAATTTAGACGCGTTTCGACGGGGGTTCGTCGTTACCTACTATTTGCATGGATAGGAAGTTGTCTCACAAAACTAAGAATGTAGGAGCCTGAATTGTACTCATTTCTACTCAGTTGTGATAATTCTATAAGAATCCTTCGCATTTATCCTAAATTTATCAATTTAGACGCGTTTCGACGGGGGTTCGTCGTTACCTACTATTTGCATGGATAGGAAGTTGTCTCACAAAACTAAGAATGTAGGAGCCTGAATTGTACTCATTTCTACTCAGTTGTGATAATTCTATAAGAATCCTTCGCATTTATCCTAAATTTATCAATTTAGACGCGTTTCGACGGGGGTTCGTCGTTACCTACTATTTGCATGGATAGGAAGTTGTCTCACAAAACTAAGAATGTAGGAGCCTGAATTGTACTCATTTCTACTCAGTTGTGATAATTCTATAAGAATCCTTCGCATTTATCCTAAATTTATCAATTTAGACGCGTTTCGACGGGGGTTCGTCGTTACCTACTATTTGCATGGATAGGAAGTTGTCTCACAAAACTAAGAATGTAGGAGCCTGAATTGTACTCATTTCTACTCAGTGTGATAATTCTATAAGAATCCTTCGCATTTATCCTAAATTTATCAATTTAGACGCGTTTCGACGGGGGTTCGTCGTTACCTACTATTTGCATGGATAGGAAGTTGTCTCACAAAACTAAGAATGTAGGAGCCTGAATTGTACTCATTTCTACTCAGTTGTGATAATTCTATAAGAATCCTTCGCATTTATCCTAAATTTATCAATTTAGACGCGTTTCGACGGGGGTTCGTCGTTACCTACTATTTGCATGGATAGGAAGTTGTCTCACAAAACTAAGAATGTAGGAGCCTGAATTGTACTCATTTCTACTCAGTTGTGATAATTCTATAAGAATCCTTCGCATTTATCCTAAATTTATCAATTTAGACGCGTTTCGACGGGGGTTCGTCGTTACCTACTATTTGCATGGATAGGAAGTTGTCTCACAAAACTAAGAATGTAGGAGCCTGAATTGTACTCATTTCTACTCAGTTGTGATAATTCTATAAGAATCCTTCGCATTTATCCTAAATTTATCAATTTAGACGCGTTTCGACGGGGGTTCGTCGTTACCTACTATTTGCATGGATAGGAAGTTGTCTCACAAAACTAAGAATGTAGGAGCCTGAATTGTACTCATTTCTACTCAGTTGTGATAATTCTATAAGAATCCTTCGCATTTATCCTAAATTTATCAATTTAGACGCGTTTCGACGGGGGTTCGTCGTTACCTACTATTTGCATGGATAGGAAGTTGTCTCACAAAACTAAGAATGTAGGAGCCTGAATTGTACTCATTTCTACTCAGTTGTGATAATTCTATAAGAATCCTTCGCATTTATCCTAAATTTATCAATTTAGACGCGTTTCGACGGGGGTTCGTCGTTACCTACTATTTGCATGGATAGGAAGTTGTCTCACAAAACTAAGAATGTAGGAGCCTGAATTGTACTCATTTCTACTCAGTGTGATAATTCTATAAGAATCCTTCGCATTTATCCTAAATTTATCAATTTAGACGCGTTTCGACGGGGGTTCGTCGTTACCTACTATTTGCATGGATAGGAAGTTGTCTCACAAAACTAAGAATGTAGGAGCCTGAATTGTACTCATTTCTACTCAGTTGTGATAATTCTATAAGAATCCTTCGCATTTATCCTAAATTTATCAATTTAGACGCGTTTCGACGGGGGTTCGTCGTTACCTACTATTTGCATGGATAGGAAGTTGTCTCACAAAACTAAGAATGTAGGAGCCTGAATTGTACTCATTTCTACTCAGTTGTGATAATTCTATAAGAATCCTTCGCATTTATCCTAAATTTATCAATTTAGACGCGTTTCGACGGGGGTTCGTCGTTACCTACTATTTGCATGGATAGGAAGTTGTCTCACAAAACTAAGAATGTAGGAGCCTGAATTGTACTCATTTCTACTCAGTTGTGATAATTCTATAAGAATCCTTCGCATTTATCCTAAATTTATCAATTTAGACGCGTTTCGACGGGGGTTCGTCGTTACCTACTATTTGCATGGATAGGAAGTTGTCTCACAAAACTAAGAATGTAGGAGCCTGAATTGTACTCATTTCTACTCAGTTGTGATAATTCTATAAGAATCCTTCGCATTTATCCTAAATTTATCAATTTAGACGCGTTTCGACGGGGGTTCGTCGTTACCTACTATTTGCATGGATAGGAAGTTGTCTCACAAAACTAAGAATGTAGGAGCCTGAATTGTACTCATTTCTACTCAGTTGTGATAATTCTATAAGAATCCTTCGCATTTATCCTAAATTTATCAATTTAGACGCGTTTCGACGGGGGTTCGTCGTTACCTACTATTTGCATGGATAGGAAGTTGTCTCACAAAACTAAGAATGTAGGAGCCTGAATTGTACTCATTTCTACTCAGTTGTGATAATTCTATAAGAATCCTTCGCATTTATCCTAAATTTATCAATTTAGACGCGTTTCGACGGGGGTTCGTCGTTACCTACTATTTGCATGGATAGGAAGTTGTCTCACAAAACTAAGAATGTAGGAGCCTGAATTGTACTCATTTCTACTCAGTTGTGATAATTCTATAAGAATCCTTCGCATTTATCCTAAATTTATCAATTTAGACGCGTTTCGACGGGGGTTCGTCGTTACCTACTATTTGCATGGATAGGAAGTTGTCTCACAAAACTAAGAATGTAGGAGCCTGAATTGTACTCATTTCTACTCAGTGTGATAATTCTATAAGAATCCTTCGCATTTATCCTAAATTTATCAATTTAGACGCGTTTCGACGGGGGTTCGTCGTTACCTACTATTTGCATGGATAGGAAGTTGTCTCACAAAACTAAGAATGTAGGAGCCTGAATTGTACTCATTCTACTCAGTTGTGATAATTCTATAAGAATCCTTCGCATTTATCCTAAATTTATCAATTTAGACGCGTTTCGACGGGGGTTCGTCGTTACCTACTATTTGCATGGATAGGAAGTTGTCTCACAAAACTAAGAATGTAGGAGCCTGAATTGTACTCATTTCTACTCAGTTGTGATAATTCTATAAGAATCCTTCGCATTTATCCTAAATTTATCAATTTAGACGCGTTTCGACGGGGGTTCGTCGTTACCTACTATTTGCATGGATAGGAAGTTGTCTCACAAAACTAAGAATGTAGGAGCCTGAATTGTACTCATTTCTACTCAGTTGTGATAATTCTATAAGAATCCTTCGCATTTATCCTAAATTTATCAATTTAGACGCGTTTCGACGGGGGTTCGTCGTTACCTACTATTTGCATGGATAGGAAGTTGTCTCACAAAACTAAGAATGTAGGAGCCTGAATTGTACTCATTCTACTCAGTTGTGATAATTCTATAAGAATCCTTCGCATTTATCCTAAATTTATCAATTTAGACGCGTTTCGACGGGGGTTCGTCGTTACCTACTATTTGCATGGATAGGAAGTTGTCTCACAAAACTAAGAATGTAGGAGCCTGAATTGTACTCATTCTACTCAGTTGTGATAATTCTATAAGAATCCTTCGCATTTATCCTAAATTTATCAATTTAGACGCGTTTCGACGGGGGTTCGTCGTTACCTACTATTTGCATGGATAGGAAGTTGTCTCACAAAACTAAGAATGTAGGAGCCTGAATTGTACTCATTTCTACTCAGTTGTGATAATTCTATAAGAATCCTTCGCATTTATCCTAAATTTATCAATTTAGACGCGTTTCGACGGGGGTTCGTCGTTACCTACTATTTGCATGGATAGGAAGTTGTCTCACAAAACTAAGAATGTAGGAGCCTGAATTGTACTCAATTCTACTCAGTTGTGATAATTCTATAAGAATCCTTCGCATTTATCCTAAATTTATCAATTTAGACGCGTTTCGACGGGGGTTCGTCGTTACCTACTATTTGCATGGATAGGAAGTTGTCTCACAAAACTAAGAATGTAGGAGCCTGAATTGTACTCATTTCTACTCAGTGTGATAATTCTATAAGAATCCTTCGCATTTATCCTAAATTTATCAATTTAGACGCGTTTCGACGGGGGTTCGTCGTTACCTACTATTTGCATGGATAGGAAGTTGTCTCACAAAACTAAGAATGTAGGAGCCTGAATTGTACTCAATTCTACTCAGTTGTGATAATTCTATAAGAATCCTTCGCATTTATCCTAAATTTATCAATTTAGACGCGTTTCGACGGGGGTTCGTCGTTACCTACTATTTGCATGGATAGGAAGTTGTCTCACAAAACTAAGAATGTAGGAGCCTGAATTGTACTCATTTCTACTCAGTTGTGATAATTCTATAAGAATCCTTCGCATTTATCCTAAATTTATCAATTTAGACGCGTTTCGACGGGGGTTCGTCGTTACCTACTATTTGCATGGATAGGAAGTTGTCTCACAAAACTAAGAATGTAGGAGCCTGAATTGTACTCAATTCTACTCAGTGTGATAATTCTATAAGAATCCTTCGCATTTATCCTAAATTTATCAATTTAGACGCGTTTCGACGGGGGTTCGTCGTTACCTACTATTTGCATGGATAGGAAGTTGTCTCACAAAACTAAGAATGTAGGAGCCTGAATTGTACTCAATTCTACTCAGTTGTGATAATTCTATAAGAATCCTTCGCATTTATCCTAAATTTATCAATTTAGACGCGTTTCGACGGGGGTTCGTCGTTACCTACTATTTGCATGGATAGGAAGTTGTCTCACAAAACTAAGAATGTAGGAGCCTGAATTGTACTCATTCTACTCAGTTGTGATAATTCTATAAGAATCCTTCGCATTTATCCTAAATTTATCAATTTAGACGCGTTTCGACGGGGGTTCGTCGTTACCTACTATTTGCATGGATAGGAAGTTGTCTCACAAAACTAAGAATGTAGGAGCCTGAATTGTACTCAATTCTACTCAGTTGTGATAATTCTATAAGAATCCTTCGCATTTATCCTAAATTTATCAATTTAGACGCGTTTCGACGGGGGTTCGTCGTTACCTACTATTTGCATGGATAGGAAGTTGTCTCACAAAACTAAGAATGTAGGAGCCTGAATTGTACTCATTCTACTCAGTTGTGATAATTCTATAAGAATCCTTCGCATTTATCCTAAATTTATCAATTTAGACGCGTTTCGACGGGGGTTCGTCGTTACCTACTATTTGCATGGATAGGAAGTTGTCTCACAAAACTAAGAATGTAGGAGCCTGAATTGTACTCATTTCTACTCAGTTGTGATAATTCTATAAGAATCCTTCGCATTTATCCTAAATTTATCAATTTAGACGCGTTTCGACGGGGGTTCGTCGTTACCTACTATTTGCATGGATAGGAAGTTGTCTCACAAAACTAAGAATGTAGGAGCCTGAATTGTACTCATTTCTACTCAGTTGTGATAATTCTATAAGAATCCTTCGCATTTATCCTAAATTTATCAATTTAGACGCGTTTCGACGGGGGTTCGTCGTTACCTACTATTTGCATGGATAGGAAGTTGTCTCACAAAACTAAGAATGTAGGAGCCTGAATTGTACTCATTTCTACTCAGTTGTGATAATTCTATAAGAATCCTTCGCATTTATCCTAAATTTATCAATTTAGACGCGTTTCGACGGGGGTTCGTCGTTACCTACTATTTGCATGGATAGGAAGTTGTCTCACAAAACTAAGAATGTAGGAGCCTGAATTGTACTCAATTCTACTCAGTTGTGATAATTCTATAAGAATCCTTCGCATTTATCCTAAATTTATCAATTTAGACGCGTTTCGACGGGGGTTCGTCGTTACCTACTATTTGCATGGATAGGAAGTTGTCTCACAAAACTAAGAATGTAGGAGCCTGAATTGTACTCATTCTACTCAGTTGTGATAATTCTATAAGAATCCTTCGCATTTATCCTAAATTTATCAATTTAGACGCGTTTCGACGGGGGTTCGTCGTTACCTACTATTTGCATGGATAGGAAGTTGTCTCACAAAACTAAGAATGTAGGAGCCTGAATTGTACTCATTTCTACTCAGTTGTGATAATTCTATAAGAATCCTTCGCATTTATCCTAAATTTATCAATTTAGACGCGTTTCGACGGGGGTTCGTCGTTACCTACTATTTGCATGGATAGGAAGTTGTCTCACAAAACTAAGAATGTAGGAGCCTGAATTGTACTCATTTCTACTCAGTTGTGATAATTCTATAAGAATCCTTCGCATTTATCCTAAATTTATCAATTTAGACGCGTTTCGACGGGGGTTCGTCGTTACCTACTATTTGCATGGATAGGAAGTTGTCTCACAAAACTAAGAATGTAGGAGCCTGAATTGTACTCATTTCTACTCAGTTGTGATAATTCTATAAGAATCCTTCGCATTTATCCTAAATTTATCAATTTAGACGCGTTTCGACGGGGGTTCGTCGTTACCTACTATTTGCATGGATAGGAAGTTGTCTCACAAAACTAAGAATGTAGGAGCCTGAATTGTACTCAATTCTACTCAGTTGTGATAATTCTATAAGAATCCTTCGCATTTTTCCTAAATTTATCAATTTAGACGCGTTTCGACGGGGGTTCGTCGTTACCTACTATTGCATGGATAGGAAGTTGTCTCACAAAACTAAGAATGTAGGAGCCTGAATTGTACTCATTTCTACTCAGTGTGTGATAATTCTATAAGAATCCTTCGCATTTTCCTAAATTTATCAATTTAGACGCGTTTCGACGGGGGTTCGTCGTTACCTACTATTTGCATGGATAGGAAGTTGTCTCACAAAACTAAGAATGTAGGAGCCTGAATTGTACTCAATTCTACTCAGTTGTGATAATTCTATAAGAATCCTTCGCATTTATCCTAAATTTATCAATTTAGACGCGTTTCGACGGGGGTTCGTCGTTACCTACTATTTGCATGGATAGGAAGTTGTCTCACAAAACTAAGAATGTAGGAGCCTGAATTGTACTCATTCTACTCAGTTGTGATAATTCTATAAGAATCCTTCGCATTTATCCTAAATTTATCAATTTAGACGCGTTTCGACGGGGGTTCGTCGTTACCTACTATTTGCATGGATAGGAAGTTGTCTCACAAAACTAAGAATGTAGGAGCCTGAATTGTACTCATTTCTACTCAGTTGTGATAATTCTATAAGAATCCTTCGCATTTATCCTAAATTTATCAATTTAGACGCGTTTCGACGGGGGTTCGTCGTTACCTACTATTTGCATGGATAGGAAGTTGTCTCACAAAACTAAGAATGTAGGAGCCTGAATTGTACTCAATTCTACTCAGTGTGATAATTCTATAAGAATCCTTCGCATTTATCCTAAATTTATCAATTTAGACGCGTTTCGACGGGGGTTCGTCGTTACCTACTATTTGCATGGATAGGAAGTTGTCTCACAAAACTAAGAATGTAGGAGCCTGAATTGTACTCAATTCTACTCAGTGTGATAATTCTATAAGAATCCTTCGCATTTATCCTAAATTTATCAATTTAGACGCGTTTCGACGGGGGGTTCGTCGTTACCTACTATTGCATGGATAGGAAGTTGTCTCACAAAACTAAGAATGTAGGAGCCTGAATTGTACTCATTTCTACTCAGTTGTGATAATTCTATAAGAATCCTTCGCATTTATCCTAAATTTATCAATTTAGACGCGTTTCGACGGGGGTTCGTCGTTACCTACTATTTGCATGGATAGGAAGTTGTCTCACAAAACTAAGAATGTAGGAGCCTGAATTGTACTCAATTCTACTCAGTTGTGATAATTCTATAAGAATCCTTCGCATTTATCCTAAATTTATCAATTTAGACGCGTTTCGACGGGGGTTCGTCGTTACCTACTATTTGCATGGATAGGAAGTTGTCTCACAAAACTAAGAATGTAGGAGCCTGAATTGTACTCAATTCTACTCAGTGTGATAATTCTATAAGAATCCTTCGCATTTATCCTAAATTTATCAATTTAGACGCGTTTCGACGGGGGTTCGTCGTTACCTACTATTTGCATGGATAGGAAGTTGTCTCACAAAACTAAGAATGTAGGAGCCTGAATTGTACTCATTTCTACTCAGTTGTGATAATTCTATAAGAATCCTTCGCATTTTTCCTAAATTTATCAATTTAGACGCGTTTCGACGGGGGTTCGTCGTTACCTACTATTTGCATGGATAGGAAGTTG
Source organism: Apolygus lucorum (assembly GCA_009739505.2). Classification (NCBI taxonomy): domain Eukaryota; kingdom Metazoa; phylum Arthropoda; class Insecta; order Hemiptera; family Miridae; genus Apolygus; species Apolygus lucorum. Next base: position 74,465 of record WIXP02000090.1, read on the forward strand.
TCTCACAAAACTAAGAATGTAGGAGCCTGAATTGTACTCATTTCTACTCAGTTGTGATAATTCTATAAGAATCCTTCGCATTTCCTAAATTTATCAATTTAGACGCGTTTCGACGGGGGTTCGTCGTTACCTACTATTTGCATGGATAGGAAGTTGTCTCACAAAACTAAGAATGTAGGAGCCTGAATTGTACTCATTCTACTCAGTGTGATAATTCTATAAGAATCCTTCGCATTTTCCTAAATTTATCAATTTAGACGCGTTTCGACGGGGGTTCGTCGTTACCTACTATTTGCATGGATAGGAAGTTGTCTCACAAAACTAAGAATGTAGGAGCCTGAATTGTACTCATTTCTACTCAGTTGTGATAATTCTATAAGAATCCTTCGCATTTATCCTAAATTTATCAATTTAGACGCGTTTCGACGGGGGTTCGTCGTTACCTACTATTTGCATGGATAGGAAGTTGTCTCACAAAACTAAGAATGTAGGAGCCTGAATTGTACTCAATTCTACTCAGTTGTGATAATTCTATAAGAATCCTTCGCATTTTTCCTAAATTTATCAATTTAGACGCGTTTCGACGGGGGTTCGTCGTTACCTACTATTTGCATGGATAGGAAGTTGTCTCACAAAACTAAGAATGTAGGAGCCTGAATTGTACTCATTTCTTCTCAGTGTAGATAATTCTATAAGAATCCTTCGCATTTATCCTAAATTTATCAATTTAGACGCGTTTCGACGGGGGTTCGTCGTTACCTACTATTGCATGGATAGGAAGTTGTCTCACAAAACTAAGAATGTAGGAGCCTGAATTGTACTCATTCTACTCAGTTGTGATAATTCTATAAGAATCCTTCGCATTTATCCTAAATTTATCAATTTAGACGCGTTTCGAGGGGGGGGGTCGTCGTTACCTACTATTTGCATGGATAGGAAGTTGTCTCACAAAACTAAGAATGTAGGAGCCTGAATTGTACTCATTTCTACTCAGTTGTGATAATTCTATAAGAATCCTTCGCATTTATCCTAAATTATCAATTTAGACGCGTTTCGACGGGGGTTCGTCGTACCTACTATTTGCATGGATAGGAAGTTTGTCACAAAAAACTAAGAATGTAGGAGCCTGAATTGTACTCATTTCTACTCAGTTGTGATAATTCTATAAGAATCCTTCGCATTTTCCTAAATTTATCAATTTAGACGCGTTTCGACGGGGGTTCGTCGTTACCTACTATTTGCATGGATAGGAAGTTGTCTCACAAAACTAAGAATGTAGGAGCCTGAATTGTACTCATTCTACTCAGTTGTGATAATTCTATAAGAATCCTTCGCATTTCCTAAATTTATCAATTAGACGCGTTTCGACGGGGGGGTTCGTCGTTACCTACTATTTGCATGGATAGGAAGTTGTCTCACAAAACTAAGAATGTAGGAGCCTGAATTGTACTATTTCTACTCAGTTGATAATTCTATAAGAATCCTTCGCATTTATCCTAAATTTATCAATTTAGATGCGTTTCGACGGGGGTTCGTCGTTACCTACTATTTGCATGGATAGGAAGTTGTCTCACAAAACTAAGAATGTAGGAGCCTGAATTGTACTCATTCTACTCAGTTGTGATAATTCTATAAGAATCCTTCGCATTTATCCTAAATTTATCAATTTAGACGCGTTTCGACGGGGGTTTGTCGTTACCTACTATTTGCATGGATAGGAAGTTGTCTCACAAAACTAAGAATGTAGGAGCCTGAATTGTACTCATTTCTACTCAGTTGTGATAATTCTATAAGAATCCTCCGCATTTATCCTAAATTTATCAATTTAGACGCGTTTCGACGGGGGTTCGTCGTTACCTACTATTTGCATGGATAGGAAGTTGTCTCACAAAACTAAGAATGTAGGAGCCTGAATTGTACTTTTTTCTACTCAGTGTTGATAATTCTATATGAATCCTTCAAATTTATCCTGAATTTATCAATTTAGACGCGTTTTGACGGGGGTTCGTCGTTACCTACTATTTGCATGGATAGGAAGTTGTCTCACAAAACTAAGAATGTAGGAGCCTGAATTGTACTCATTTCTACTCAGTTGTGATAATTCTATAAGAATCCTTCGCATTTATCCTAAATTTATCAATTTAGACGCGTTTCGACGGGGGTTCGTCGTTACCTACTATTTGCATGGATAGGAAGTTGTCTCACAAAACTAAGAATGTAGGAGCCTGAATTGTACTCATTTTTACTCAGTTGTGATAATTCTATAAGAATCCTTCGCATTTATCCTAAATTTATCAATTTAGACGCGTTTCGACGGGGGTTCTCCGTTACCTACTATTTGCATGGATAGGAAGTTGTCTCACAAAACTAAGAATGTAGGAGCCTGAATTGTACTCATTTCTACTCAGTTGTGATAATTCTATAAGAATCCTTCGCATTTATCCTAAATTTATCAATTTAGACGCGTTCGACGGGGTTCGTCGTTACCTACTATTTGCATGGATAGGAAGTTGTCTCACAAAACTAAGAATGTAGGAGCCTGAATTGTACTCATTTCTACTCAGTTGTGATAATTCTATAAGAATCCTTCGCATTTATCCTAAATTTATCAATTTAGACGCGTTTCGACGGGGGTTCGTCGTTACCTACTTTGCATGGATAGGAAGTTGTCACAAAACTAAGAATGTAGGAGCCTGAATTGTACTCATTCTACTCAGTTGTGATAATTCTATAAGAATCCTTCGCATTTATCCTAAATTTATCAATTTAGACGCGTTTCGACGGGGGTTCGTCGTTACCTACTATTTGCATGGATAGGAAGTTGTCTCACAAAACTAAGAATGTAGGAGCCTGAATTGTACTCATTCTACTCAGTGTGTGATAATTCTATAAGAATCCTTCGCATTTTCCTAAATTTATCAATTTAGACGCGTTTCGACGGGGGGTTCGTCGTTACCTACTATTTGCATGGATAGGAAGTTGTCTCACAAAACTAAGAATGTAGGAGCCTGAATTGTACTCATTTCTACTCAGTGTGATAATTCTATAAGAATCCTTCGCATTTTTCCTAAATTTATCAATTTAGACGCGTTTCGACGGGGTTCGTCGTTACCTACTATTTGCATGGATAGGAAGTTGTCTCACAAAACTAAGAATGTAGGAGCCTGAATTGTACTCATTTCTACTCAGTTGTGATAATTCTATAAGAATCCTTCGCATTTTTCCTAAATTTATCAATTATGACGCGTTTCGACGGGGGTTCGTCGTTACCTACTATTTGCATGGATAGGAAGTTGTCTCAAAACTAAAGAATGTAGGAGCCTGAATTGTACTCATTTCTACTCAGTTGTGATAATTCTATAAGAATCCTTCGCATTTATCCTAAATTTATCAATTTAGACGCGTTTCGACGGGGGTTCGTCGTTACCTACTATTTGCATGGATAGGAAGTTGTCTCACAAAACTAAGAATGTAGGAGCCTGAATTGTACTCATTTCTACTCAGTTGTGATAATTCTATAAGAATCCTTCGCATTTATCCTAAATTTATCAATTTAGACGCGTTTCGATGGGGGTTCGTCGTTACCTACTATTTGCATGGATAGGAAGTTGTCTCACAAAACTAAGAATGTAGGAGCCTGAATTGTACTCAATTCTACTCAGTGTGATAATTCTATAAGAATCCTTCGCATTTATCCTAAATTTATCAATTTAGACGCGTTTCGACGGGGGTTCGTCGTTACCTACTATTTGCATGGATAGGAAGTTGTCTCACAAAACTAAGAATGTAGGAGCCTGAATTGTACTCATTTCTACTCAGTTGTGATAATTCTATAAGAATCCTTCGCATTTTCCTAAATTTATCATTTAGACGCGTTTCGACGGGGGTTCGTCGTTACCTACTATTGCATGGATAGGAAGTTGTCTCACAAAACTAAGAATGTAGGAGCCTGAATTGTACTCATTCTACTCAGTTGTGATAATTCTATAAGAATCCTTCGCATTTATCCTAAATTTATCAATTTAGACGCGTTTCGACGGGGGTTCGTCGTTACCTACTATTTGCATGGATAGGAAGTTGTCTCACAAAACTAAGAATGTAGGAGCCTGAATTGTACTCATTTCTACTCAGTTGTGATAATTCTATAAGAATCCTTCGCATTTATCCTAAATTTATCAATTTAGACGCGTTTCGACGGGGGTTCGTCGTTACCTACTATTTGCATGGATAGGAAGTTGTCTCACAAAACTAAGAATGTAGGAGCCTGATTTGTACTCAATTCTACTCAGTTGTGATAATTCTATAAGAATCCTTCGCATTTATCCTAAATTTATCAATTTGACGCGTTTCGACGGGGGTTCGTCGTTACCTACTATTTGCATGGATAGGAGTTGTCTCACAAAACTAAGAATGTAGGAGCCTGAATTGTACTCATTCTACTCAGTTGTGATAATTCTATAAGAATCCTTCGCATTTTTCCTAAATTTATCAATTTAGACGCGTTTCGACGGGTTCGTCGTTACCTACTATTTGCATGGATAGGAAGTTGTCTCACAAAACTAAGAATGTAGGAGCCTGAATTGTACTCATTTCTACTCAGTTGTGATAATTCTATAAGAATCCTTCGCATTTTCCTAAATTTATCAATTTAGACGCGTTTCGACGGGGGTTCGTCGTTACCTACTATTTGCATGGATAGGAAGTTGTCTCACAAAACTAAGAATGTAGGAGCCTGAATTGTACTCAATTCTACTCAGTGTGATAATTCTATAAGAATCCTTCGCATTTTCCTAAATTTATCAATTTAGACGAGCGTTTCGACGGGGGTTCGTCGTTACCTACTATTTGCATGGATAGGAAGTTGTCTCACAAAACTAAGAATGTAGGAGCTGAATTGTACTCAATTCTACTCAGTTGATAATTCTATAAGAATCCTTCGCATTTTTCCTAAATTTATCAATTTAGACGCGTTTCGACGGGGGTTCGTCGTTACCTACTATTTGCATGGATAGGAAGTTGTCTCACAAAACTAAGAATGTAGGAGCTGAATTGTACTCAATTCTACTCAGTGTTGATAATTCTATAAGAATCCTTCGCATTTTCCTAAATTTATCAATTTAGACGCGTTCGACGGGGGTTCGTCGTTAACTACTATTTGCATGGATACGAAGTTGTCTCACAAAACTAAGAATGTAGGAGCCTGAATTGTACTCATTTCTACTCAGTGTTGATAATTCTATAAGAATCCTTCGCATTTTTCCTAAATTTATCAATTTAGACGCGTTTCGACGGGGGGTTCGTCGTTACCTACTATTTGCATGGATAGGAAGTTGTCTCACAAAACTAAGAATGTAGGAGCCTGAATTGTACTCATTTACTCCTCAGTGTTGATAATTATATAAGAATCCTTCGCATTTATCCTAAATTTATCAATTTAGACCGTTTCGACGGGGGGGGTCGTCGTTCCTGCTTGGCAGGGATTGGAAGTTGTCTCACAAAACTGAATGGAGGAGCCTGAAGTATTTCTACTCAGTGTAATTCAGATTGTGATAAATCCTATCGACCCGCATTTACTTTATCAATTTAGACGCGTTTCGACGGGGGTTCGTCGTTACCTACTATCTGCATGGATAGGAAGTTGTCTCACAAAACTAAGAATGTAGGAGCCTGAATTGTACTCAATTCTACTCAGTTGTGATAATTCTATAAGAATCCTTCGCATTTTTCCTAAATTTATCAATTTAGACGCGTTTCGACGGGGGTTCGTCGTTACCTACTATTTGCATGGATAGGAAGTTGTCTCACAAAACTAAGAATGTAGGAGCCTGAATTGTACTCATTCTACTCAGTTGTGATAATTCTATAAGAATCCTTCGCATTTATCCTAAATTTATCGAATTAGACGCGTTTCGACGGGGGTTCGTCGTTACCTACTATTTGCATGGATAGGAAGTTGTCTCACAAAACTAAGAATGTAGGAGCCTGAATTGTACTCATTTCTATCAGTTGTGATAATTCTATAAGAATCCTTCGCATTTATCCTAAATTATCAATTTAGACGCGTTTCGACGGGGGTTCGTCGTTACTTACTATTGCATGGATAGGAAGTTGTCTCACAAAACTAAGAATGTAGGAGCCTGAATTGTACTCAATTCTACTCAGTTGTGATAATTCTATAAGAATCCTTCGCATTTTCCTAAATTTATCAATTTAGACGCGTTTCGACGGGGTTCGTCGTCCTACTTACTATTTGCATGGATAGGAAGTTGTCTCACAAAACTAAGAATGTAGGAGCCTGAATTGTACTCATTTCTACTCAGTGTGATAATTCTATAAGAATCCTTCGCATTTTTCGTAAATTTATCAATTTAGACGCGTTTCGACGGGGGTTCGTCGTTACCTACTATTTGCATGGATAGGAAGTTGTCTCACAAAACTAAGAAATGTAGGAGCCTGAATTGTACTCATTTCTACTCAGTGTGTGATAATTCTATAAGAATCCTTCGCATTTATCCTAAATTTATCAATTTAGACGCGTTTCGACGGGGGTTCGTCGTTACCTACTATTGCATGGATAGGAAGTTGTCTCACAAAACTAAGAATGTAGGAGCCTGAATTGTACTCATTTCTACTCCAGTTTGATAATTCTATAAGAATCCTTCGCATTTATCCTAAATTTATCAATTTAGACGCGTTTCGACGGGGGTTCGTCGTTACCTACTATTGCATGGATAGGAAGTTGTCTCACAAAACTAAGAATGTAGGAGCCTGAATTGTACTCATTTCTACTCAGTGTGATAATTCTATAAGAATCCTTCGCATTTATCCTAAATTTATCAATTTAGACGCGTTTCGACGGGGGTTCGTCGTTACCTACTATTTGCATGGATAGGAAGTTGTCTCACAAAACTAAGAATGTAGGAGCCTGAATTGTACTCATTTCTACTCAGTGTGATAATTCTATAAGAATCCTTCGCATTTATCCTAAATTTATCAATTTAGAAGCGTTTCGACGGGGGTTCGTCGTTACCTACTATTTGCATGGATAGGAAGTTGTCTCACAAAACTAAGAATGTAGGAGCCTGAATTGTACTCATTTCTACTCAGTGTTGATAATTTATAAGAATCCTTCGCATTTATCCTAAATTTATCAATTAGACGCGTTTCGAGGGGTTCGTCGTTACCTACTATTGCATGGATAGGAAGTTGTCTCACAAAACTAAGAATGTAGGAGCCTGAATTGTACTCATTTCTACTCAGTGTTGATAATTCTATAAGAATCCATCGCATTTATCCTAAATTTATCAATTTAGACGCGTTTCGACGGGGGTTCGTCGTTACCTACTATTTGCATGGATAGGAAGTTGTCTCACAAAACTAAGAATGTAGGAGCCTGAATTGTACTTCATTCTACTCAGTTGTGATAATTCTATAAGAATCCTTCGCATTTATCCTAATTTATCAATTTAGACGCGTTTCGACGGGGGGTTCGTCGTTACCTACTATTTGCATGGATAGGAAGTTGTCTCACACAAAAAGAAGAATGTAGGAGCCTGAATTGTACTCATTTCTACTCAGTTGTGATAATTCTATAAGAATCCTTCGCATTTTTCCTAAATTTATCAATTTAGACGCGTTTCGACGGGGGTTCGTCATTACCTACTATTTGCATGGATAGGAAGTTTTTCTCACAAAACTAAGAATGTAGGAGCCTGAATTGTACTAATTTCTACTCAGTTGTGATAATTCTATAAGAATCCTTCGCATTTTCCTAAATTTATCAATTTAGACGCGTTTCGAGGGGGGCGGGGGTTCGTCGTTACCTATATTTGCATGGATAGGAAGTTGTCTCACAAAACTAAGAATGTAGGAGCCTGAATTGTACTCATTTCTACTCAGTTGTGATAATTCTATAAGAATCCTTCGCATTTTCCTAATTTATCAATTTAGACGCGTTTCGACGGGGTTCGTCGTTACATACTATTTGCATGGATAGGAAGTTGTCTCACAAAACTAAGAATGTAGGAGCCTGAATTGTACTCATTTCTACTCAGTTGTGATAATTCTATAAGAATCCTTCGCATTATCCAAATTTATCAATTTAGACGCGTTTCGACGGGGGTTCGTCGTTACCTACTATTGCATGGATAGGAAGTTGTCTCACAAAACTAAGAATGTAGGAGCCTGAATTGTACTCATTTCTACTCAGTTGATAATTCTATAAGAATCCTTCGCATTTATCCTAAATTTATCAATTTAGACGCGTTTCGACGGGGGTCGTCGTTACCTACTTTGCATGGATAGGAAGTTGTCTCACAAACTAAGAATGTAGGAGCCTGAATTGTACTCATTTCTACTCAGTGTTGTGTAATTCTATAAGAATCCTTCGCATTTATCCTAAATTTATCAATTTAGACGCGTTTCGACGGTGGGGGGTTCGTCGTTACCTACT